>JAQFYM010001018.1:0-42111 GCA_034694785.1 Agrenia bidenticulata
CGGAGACGCTGGGCTATGTGGGTCTTGGGATCTCCCCCCAAGGGAGTATGACAGGGGCGGATATTTTCATTGCTGGAATTGGCAGTGATGGACTTCCTTATTCATCTGTAATTTTGAATGTTTTTTTCTTCAAACTTATTAAATTTCGACCACCCCCTTGGAGTTATATATGCTTTAAATTTTTTTAAAATCAGGATCGGTACGGGACAGGATTTTTGGAGCCTACGATTGATGACCATTCAGATTGGACCTTGCTGGTAGCTCAAGAATTTTCTAGAGACTCTGCCAACATCACATACATACAGTTCTCCAGGTTTCTCAACACTTGTGATGATCAAGACTACCCGATCACTGTAATTTTGATAGACCAAAATTGTACAAAGTCTGATAAGCAATTAATTCAGTTCTAAATTCACTAGAATGGGACAAATCGGCTTATCTGGGCTTTGGGCGACACTGACGATATCAATTACCACTCGGGTGATCGACGAGGCACTCGATCTGTCAGCCTCCTTGCAGCCTCTGCTCCCAATGTCAACCTTGACGAGTAAGTTTTTTAACAATAATAACGATAACAATACAATAATTAATTCTTAAACCCGATGGGATTATCTAAATGCAGGATGCTTCAGTGGGACTCAATCCTGGACATGCCCATGCCCGAAGAGAAGACCGCTTATTGGTGCTCCCTTCACAAAGGCCCAATCCTGGAGAAAAAACATCAGATCGTTGCCGTATGATTCCCCACATCGATGAAAGTGGTCGAATATTGATTGGATTTTCCAAATTAATTTCCCTTAGTTTTCCTTATTTTAGTTCGATGCCCTTCTAGCCGATGCGAACGCTTTGAAGCACACCCACCATTTTATCATCTACAACTGCTACCTCCCAACTAATGGCTCCTTGGACGAAGCCTTTGAAAACAGTACTGTGGACAAGGGCGTGGTCGGCGACTACTGCTACCAAAACGACCACACCCTTCCCTTCATGGGGGATGAGTGCGAGGAGTACTTATTCGTTTGGGCTAAAGGGGGCAAAGTTCGTGGACTAAAATATAAAATAACTATTTCATATTTTTTAATTTTATTAATTTTAGTCAGCAATTAGTTAACTATTAATTAACTCAATTAGCAAATGGTCTTCCCAGAAAACGTGGGGTATCCAATTGGGGAAAACGATGGGGGGAAGCAGCAGTATTACAAGTTGGAAATCCACTTTGACAACCCCGAGGGGTTAAAGGGTGTCCAATTCCGTACTGGAGTCAGGGCATACTACACTGATAAACTAAGGTAGTTAACTAAGAATTAAAAACAAAATTGATTAAAATTCCCAACTGCTATTATTAATTAAATACCCAATCCTTAGGGAACACGATGCCGGACAGATAATGATAGGTCAACCGGTGAACCCGTCACTTGTGGTCCCACCTAACCGAGAGGAATTTGTTACCGTCGGTCACTGCCACCCAGACTGTACGGCCACATTTCCTAAAGACGGTCTCAATGTATTCAACGTCCTTCTCCATTCCCATTTGTCAGGTGGGGAAGATTGACCAAAGTTAATTATAATTATAATTATTTTAGCTATCATGTTAGAAACTATAAATAATTAATTAATCCCACAGGGCGTAAATTGAAGCTGCGACATTTCCGAGCTGGACTTGAGCTTCCATTCCTCGACTATGATGACCACTACGACTTCGACTACCAGCAGAACAAGCCTTTGATCGAGGATATTAAAATCATGCCTGGGGATCAGTTAGCATACGGTACTGGGATATTGAAAATGGCTTCTATTTTCTGGGCACACCCTGTACAATTTAAGTGTATTGGATTTGACTTGAATTTTAGAATGCACTTACAATTCCAAGTGGAAAAAGGGGGAAGTTATCATAGGGGGATTAAGTACTCGTGAGGAAATGTGCGAGGCTTTTATTTGGTACTATCCTAAACAAGATGTGGACATCTGTGGCTCTTCCTACCCTTTGGACAAGAGTTTTGAAGACTTTGGAATCACTAAATACTCTAGGTAAGAAGATGCACTAATTTTTGATGAACTATCTCCAAGACTTTTGTGGTCTTGTGGTCTGTATAAAGAATGTCGTAAAGAGGATGATGGGATTTAAATATATTTTCCAGCTTCCGTAACGGAACAGGACTGAAGGTGCAAGTTATCGAGGAGCCAGAAAACTTGAGTGGAATATTCTCAGAGTCGATGAGTTTCAAGTTCAACTGGACTGAGGACTTTGTTCGGGAAATGGAAGAAACTCGTCGATATGGGGAGCATGAGGGGCTGTGCAAGAGTAGACGGAATAATAATGAGCCATGGACTGGTATGGTAAAGTACCCTGTCGATGTGGTCGTGTTTGTACCGGAGGACATTTGTGAGAGGGGAGAAGTAGGGACTTCGACATTATCATTACCAAATAGTACAAGTACTGCCGGGACTACCACAGATCCTAGTAACGAAACTAGTGATGGGGGTCATAGTATTTCGAATGTATGCATTTTAACGTTAGCATTTTTCTTTAGTTGTGGATTCGTTGGAATTACATGTTAATAATATTAATAATAAAAATAGTTTTATGCCAACCAAAGTGGAGGAATGTAAATCTATTATTTATTTTATGAGTTAACTGCTGAATAACCTAATGACCTCGTTTAAACATTCAGAGCATTCACAGGATTTTTTATGTAATTTATGCAGAAAATAGAATTTACGAATATGGAAAAAACTAATTAGCCTAGTCAGCTTATTTTAGTCCGAAGTCCGAAAAATCCGAATTTTAGGATATTATCAGATTTAAATTCTAGTAAAATATTTACCATTTTTACTACGCTCATTTGTACACATTTTGACTTCACCTAAGCTTATCTACAATGTGTTTCAAATTTATTGAATTGTGTCATCTACTATGAGTGGATCCCAAGGGCTTCAACTACTTTTTTATACAGCCTTAATTGCAGATTGAAAATCATGATCAGGGTATGGGGTTTAAAGGTCAAGAGATTATTTCCGTCTGGACTCTGTAGGGTCCACGTTCCAGACAGTCAGCAGTTGGTGTTATATGCACTTAATGTGACTAATGGGTTGATTAACACGGGTTATCATTGATACCTTATCAATCTCTGAACCTTATCACATGATAAACAAATTAATTCCGAGACCCTCAAATACTAAATGCCAATTTAGAATTCAAATCACATGCTCCCAACTTAATTTACAATCAACAAAAATATTTTGACCCATCTTCATCTCTTTTCCAACTCAATTCCTTTCCAAACTTGGCTGCTAATGGTCAACTAAAATACATTTCCAATTAAAAGTACAAAATGAAGTTAACTTACCTGATTGCCTTGTGCATCAGCCTAGTTGAACTGAGTCCTTGCTCATCCTATCAAATCATTAAACAGAATGTAGGAGTTAAAAACATAGAGACGCTGGATGACGCGGGGAAGGTGACCCTAGCTTGGGAGGTCGACGAGGTCAAGGGGTCCATTACTTTTGAAATCGAGGCGGAGACGCTGGGCTATGTGGGTCTTGGGATCTCCCCCCAAGGGAGTATGACAGGGGCGGATATTTTCATTGCTGGAGTCGGCAGTGATGGACTCCCTTTTTCATCTGTACTTAACAATTTCGAATCACTTAATCCTTTTTCTAATTATTTATTCAAGGGCTAGGAATGAATAAAATGTGTATTACCTCAGGACCGACATGGGACTGGATTTGTGGAGCCTACGATTGACAATCATTCGGACTGGACACTTGTCGAAGCACAAGAATTCCATGGACTTGTGACTAACCGCACGTACATCAAAGTGACAAGACTTTTGGACACTTGTGATGATGAAGACTACCCTATCAACGTATCTAACGAACTAAGATATTAATTAAAGCAATTTTATTTAATCTAAAGGAAAGCTCTAGATGAGTCATCAATTCGTTTTTCTGCAGGTGGGGACCAGCCGGGTCATTTGGGCCATGGGTGACACCGACGAGGTCAGGTACCACTCGGCAGACCGGCGAGGGACTCGTTCTCTTAATCTTCTAGGGGCTCCCATGCCAATTATCGATCTGGACAAGTAAATTTCGAATAGTAATTTCTGCTTAAAACTTCCAGGGAATTAGTGAACTGCAATTAATTTAATATGTTAGAATGCTTCAGTGGGACTCAGCCCTGGAAATGGCGATGCCCGAGCAAGACACGGCGTATTGGTGTTCCCTTCATAAAGGACCAGTTATGGACAAGAAGCATCACATCGTAGCTGTATGAATCATTTGCATAATTAAATTGATCAATCAATCAATCGATCAATCAATAAATTCCCCTCTACAGTTCGATTCCCTTCTACCCGATGCAAACGCTTTGAAGCACACCCACCACTTCCTCATCTACAACTGCTTCCTTCCCAGCGATGGCTCATTGGACCAAGTGTTTGAAAACAGCACTGTCGATAAAGGGGTCATTGGGGAGTACTGTGACCAACCTGACCACAAGCTCCCATTCTTTGGTGGAGAATGCCAAGAGGCTTTATACGTTTGGGCTAAAGGGGGCAAGGTGTGATTATCAAATTAAAATTAACATTCGAAAATTAAATTGTGGAACTGGAAAAGGGTTTTGAAATTTCCGAAATCTTTCTGTCCCCGTAAAAGATGACGGTATTCCCAGAAAACGTAGGGTACCCCATTGGAGATAATGTGGATGACGCTGGGAAGCAGCGGTACTACATGTTGGAAATCCACTACGACAACCCAGAGCGGCTCAAGGGTGTCCAATTCCGTACAGGAGTCAAAGTCTACTACACAGACAAGCTTAGGTAAATTTTCATAAATTAATTAACTAACTTATCAAGGACTTATTAATTAAACTACGTGGAATGAATACAGAGAGCATGACGCAGGACTGCTGATGATAGGTCACAAGGTGAACCCGGCCCAGTTGGTACCCCCAAACACTCGAGAGTTCGTTACCGTTGGTCACTGTCACCCGGACTGCACTGTGAAGTTCCCTACAGAAGGGCTCAGTGTCTTTAACGTTCTTCTCCATTCTCATTTGTCAGGTGGGGTTTTCTAAGTTCTATTTAGTTGCATAAGTCCAATTAATTCAACTCTCATATTCAGGAAGGAAATTGAAGCTGCGGCATTTCCGAAATGGAATTGAGCTCCCATTCATCGACTTCGATGACCACTACGATTTCGACTTCCAGCAGAACAAGGCCTTGGCGGAGTACATTAAAATTCTACCTGGAGACCAACTAGCCTACGGTACCGGGACCATCTAATGCAACTCATGTACCCAAACTGGTGCAGGGGTACTTAATTTATGTATTTTATTGGATCCCTTAGAGTGCACCTGTGACTCCACGTGGAAGAAGGGGGAAATCGTCATCGGGGGGTTGACCACTAGGGATGAAATGTGCGAGACGTTCCTCTGGTATTATCCCAAGACTAATATCCACGACTGTACTTCAACCTACCCTGTTGACCTCAGCTATGCCCAGCTTGGGGTCACTAATGTCACAAAGTAAGAGGAGGGATAAAATTATAATTTTTCACTGCTCGAGGCTCAAAGGTGTAAATGATTTGAATTAAAGGATAAAGAATGGAGTGGGTCAAAGTTCATACTACATCAATGAGCCGGAGATATTGCGGGGGGAGTTCATCGAGTCCATTAGCCACAAGGTGAACTGGACGAGAGGATTCATCGAGGAGTTGGAGAGATCCCGACGCTTCGAAACTCATCAGGCGAGCTGTGGGGTGAGGATGGACGATACGCCCTGGGTTCGGACCGTCTCCTACCCTCAGGACCTTGTCGAATATGTACCGGATGACCTTTGCAAAGTTTGAAATGGATTTGACCCCTTAATTTTAGGATTTGATCCTTGTACATCTCTCTTGAATCCATTTGAATTAACGTAATAAATTGTGTAGACAATTGTGTGTGACTACCAACATCGATTTAATATTTTACGAAAGCAATAATATTAGCTATTAATGTGTCAGATGCAGACCTTCTTGATTACTAATAACTTCTGAAGGTAAGACCTGCTTTATAATATGCGAGTTCTCCCTTGCTTGAATCAACAATCGGCTTATCTGTCAGATTGCATTGCATAAGGACGATTGACACATCCCACGTATTGTCAATTAATTCAATTCTACTCAATCTCCGCATTTAGATAATAAACATTATTATCTATAAGCCATGAAAAGTCCAAATCATTTGGGCTCATTAATAAATCAAAAATCAAATGTCACTCATCGCGACCTTTTCAATTATTGATAAAAAAACATGTCAAATTACTAAACATGTCATTTATGATTTAATCAGGAGAATAAGGAATTTCACACTCCCCCTTATCAATTAACAATTACATTAAGACCTTAAATAGTTTATGACTTAGATAAGCTTGTTAAATTAAAACCATTCATTAAATTAAATACTCAATCAGTTTTATTGTCGTAACCCTTTGATTTACCAACAATTAAAAACTCAAAAGTGTTTCAAAATGAAGTTACCAGCTTTAGAAATCTTGTGTATCATCTCTCTAACATTTTGTTCAGAAATTCTAGCTCAACGCTCCTACCTTCCTCAAAATAATGAAGTCCTACTTGCCAGAGCTATTCAATTCCTAACCCCTTACACGTAATACAAACTCCCCAACGAGCAATTACCTAAGAAAACAGTTTTTGTTAACTAATGTATTTCAAATTTCAAAATTTCAGCTCAGAGATTCAAGATTGGTTTTGGAGAGTCTCAGGAGTGAGAAATCCAAAAGAGGTCAAAGGTATCCAGAGTAGGGCAGACTACATAGGATGTGACCTTTGTAACCAAGGTTTCCCAGCTCTTCGACAGCTCCTTCACGCTAACGTCCCAAAGGATGTGATTGTGGGTGTGGCTACTGCTGTCTGTGTGGCATTAAAACTGGCCCCAAGGCCCGACATCTGCGAACCGACAATTAAATCATACGCAGTAAGACCATAGTGGGTTTAATTGTTGGGTTGGGTTTAATAATTTTCATTCGAGGTCCATTAACAATGTATTTCGGATTGCACTTTAGAGCTCTATTATCTACATGCTGTCCAACCGCCCGGATTTACTCGTCACTGATCTTTGCGGGATTATGAACCCGGGGTGCGGAGAGGTCTCTGAGCGATTGACGAATTGGAAGATTAAAATCAATACTGCAAAGCCCCAATTCGTTCCTCGTCCAGGGCTACCCGTATGGATTCAATTTTCTTTTTTAATGCTTTAATTGTTATTAATTGTCTTAATAATTGTCACTGAACTGCAGTCTAATACGGAAACGGTCAAAATCCTTCAATTCACGGACATTCATTTGGATTTGGACTACAAGGAAGGGACAAACGCAGACTGTGGGCTGCCAATATGTTGCCGGGACGGAATACCCGCAAATGATTCGGGAACTGCGGGCAAGTACGGGCATTACAATTGTGCTTTACCAGTCACAGCCCTGGATGCCTTGTATGATCATGCCCAAAAAAATAACCAAGTACGTTTTTTTAATTAAATTATCAAAATTCGATATAATAAATAGCTTCTAGAATTTTGTTTGGATCATGACAGGAAGTAGAATTTATATTCTTAACCGGGGATTACGTCCACTCTGGAATATGGCTCTACAGCCAGGAAGAGAATAGCAAGCACATCAAATCCGTAACGACCAAGCTGGCCGCCGCGTTCCCAAACACGGTCATCTACCCTCTGACCGGAAACCACGAGCCCGACGTCGTCAACATGTACTCTCCCCCAGAACTCTGGGGGGATTTTGACCTCTCCTGGATGTACAATATCGTCTCTGAACCATTCGCCAAGCACATCCCCCCAATAGAATTACGACAGTTCAAAAAGTACGGCTACTACTCCGTCACCCCCGACAAGCATCAGAACCTTCGAATCATCGCCCTCAACACCAATCTCTGCTACGTGGACAACTTCTGGCTCGCCTATGACCCCATTGACACAGGGGGTCAACTCCAGTGGTTTGCCGACACGCTCGGCAACGCCGAAAAGCTCGGCCAGAGCGTCTTGGTCATTGGACATATCCTCCCAGGCTCTGGCTCCTGCTGGCCCGTCTGGAGCAGCCAGTTCAATCGGATCATCAACCGGTATGAGCATATCATCCGGGGTCAGTTCTACGGCCACTCTCATACGCAGTACTACACCCTGGCCCTTGAGGATGAGACGAATCGAGCCATTAGTGTTAGCTTTGTGGGGGGCAGTGGACTGACGGATGGCATGAACCCGGCTTACAATGTCTACCACTTGGATGGGAAAAGGGCACTGGGAACTTGGGAGATTTTGAACCAGGAGACTTTTATTTTGAATTTGAATGAGTCGAATTCGAACTCGTTGGGGGAGCCGGTGGTGGAGCAGCTTCTGGACGCTAAAAAGGATTTTGCCCTTAAGTCGATGAGACCTGACGTTTTGTATGACTTTGCCAATAGAATGATCTGCGATGATAAACTCTTTGTCAAGTATCTCACGTGAGTCGATTGATTAGAATTACAGGTTTTTTTAAGGGATTCGTAATCAATGTAATCATGGTCGTGATTTGTTGCTGTAGGGTTTCGTCGAAGGGGGCGGATTCTCCGAGATTGAAGGTCTGCACGAATTCGACTTGTAAGGCGGGGACCCTGGGGAAAATGGTTTCATTCAACTCGGCTAATAGCTCCCCGTATGAACTCATGGAGAGTACGATCCTTACTAAGGACTGTAGGGCTGTCACTCCAGGACCAAATGGAACTTCGGGATTAGTACGTGTTTCTTGGTTTATTATGCTCCTCTCTGTTCTTATCATGAGTTTAAACTTAATTCACACTTCTTGTTTTCAATTGATTTTGATGCAAGATTTAATAGGCTTTTAAATTATTTTTATGAATATTGTTATTCAGAAAATGTAAAAGATAACGCCAATAAAGTAAATGTATACAAATTCATATATCCTACTACAATTGCAGATGCATCTGACATCAAATTCAAAACATAAATTAGTTCATTGCATTAAAACAACCGGAGGGCATCCCCTTGAGTACCACTTAAAGATTTTCTTAAATCCGAAAACAACTGCTTCTCCGGATATAGGTTCATGGACTGTATGGAATTATTCAGAGTTAGGGGGACTGGGTTCGATTTTGGTAACTCAATAAGAAGACCAAGGGACTTTCTAAATAGGTTGTCCCAGACATAAAATGTAAAAAAAATCAATAAGGTAACAGAGCGAATTTTTTTTACTGATACTATGGGTTACATTCACATTTACAAAACTCGTAATATTTTTTTATTTCGTCAGTGTCAACGTGTTCAAAACGGAGAAAAGTCCAGACCCGTGGTTCTCGAGTGCAACAGTAATGTTCTGAAATTAATTCAAAAGATAAGTAAAAACTAACAATGATCTAGTCGATAACCTCCGTCAATGATAAGGAACAGTAGACTCACCTGGATATTCGAATACCCACTCAGGCCGATTTCCGTGGAATTCCCATCTCCTTTGGTGAAGACATACTCCTGTGATCCTCCACTGTGAGCTACCCGGACAACAACTCGACACTCAGAGTTGATATCATTGTAAAAAGCATTGAAGCCGACCTTGGAGACTGCAGCACTAGCAGAATTGAGATATTCGAAGGTACAGGCCCCGGTGCAGGGGGACATCCAAAATCCAACACCCTCCGCTCGGCCGTTGACATAAACTGGGAGGCCTTGGCAGAAGAATCCTGTGATGTTGCTTGCATAGCCACAGGTACTTGAGTCTGAAATTGACCACCCACTGTTTGCCAGATCTGAGCCGACGTCAACGATGACCTCCTCCCCGGGACTAGAAGTCATCCCTGTAGACGGAGTTGGACCGGTGACAGGGGTGGCCGTTGTTGTCAAGGTGCTGTTCCCAACTATTTCCTCGAGAGTTGCCGTCTAAAGCGATCAGGATTAAAACGTTTAGGAGTGTCGATGCTGTTATTAAAACTCGTCGAAAAGCTGTCGAAAAGTTTCCGGGAATTTTTAAATCATAATTTCTCCACATTCTTAAACCAATTTTGGAATTAAATTGTTCTGGGGGGATTTGGATGGGGTTAAAAAAGCTTGAAAAACTTGTCGAAACTGATCGAGATCCTAAGAACTAAGCCATACCATTAGAGCTGCATTAAGGAAATTCTGTATCTCAGTTGCGAATAGGGATATTCTCTCGTAATCGACTTCATTGTAAATCTCAGTGCCGACATCGTTGAGATAATTTTGGATGAGTCCCCCGATTATCTCTGCCCCTTCAATCCCCTCAAAAGTCGTATTCTTGGAGGTCACGTTAGTTTCTTGAACGAATTGGTCGAGGTGGGCGTGGCCGCTTCCATCGACAGAATATCCGGCACTGCCACTCCAACGATATCCTTCCCACCTTTGGTTCACCCGACCCCGTCCCTTTACAATGATGACTGAATCCACAATACCGTCCAGCGTGTAGTTCCCTGTTTTCCAAGGCAGTTAATTAATTTTAAATAACTTTAAAGCTTATTTAATGTAATTACCTTGCCTTTATAATTAAGCCTTACCTGTGACTTCCAAAGGTAAGAAGTCGAGACTGATGTCGACCAGCTTGACTGACGTGTACGTCCTGACTGAAGCGTTGAACTTTGACAGACCAATTAGGGCTGCAGCTCTGAATAAGGATCATGAAGGGGTTAGGGGGTGAAAGAATTATAATTATTCATTGATTAATTAGGAGGCTTACGTAATGTTTCCATTTCCAGTGGTGGCCCCTTGGGAGATTTGGACACTGAAATTTGGGATTGGACGGGGCTCTTTAAGGTTGGCTTGGAATGCGAGCAAGTTGCTGGATATGAAGTCATCGAATGCTGCCTCCTGAATACCTGCTCAGTTTCAAATCTTGTCGATACAGCTTTTGTATCTTAAAAATATTTGATTGCAATATTCAGAAAAAAAATTTACCCGTCAGACTGGCATGGGCTAGGACGCCTGAGAAAGACACGAGGACAAGGGCCACTGCCACTGAGGAACACATGGAGAAATTCATGGTGGATTTTGTAAAAACGGATTTGATTTGAAAAGAAATAATTAAAATAATTAAATAATGAAAATGAAGTAACGAGTTACTTGACAAACTAAAGAGACCAACTAATGGTAAGGGTTATATATACAGGTTGAGAATAAATGCTGATGTCGTAATCGATGTCGTGGTAATCAGTTTCGATTTGTCCCTATCAAATGCGACTGAATTACAAGATGAAATTCAGCAGAAAATAACATCATGACTCATATGAGCAGCATAAAAGATAGTGTGACCAATGTCATATGTCAAGCCCCGTGCGATGAAACCACTCATGACAATCAATACAAATCAATTGTGATTAGTAATGTTGCACAATTGTTACAAGTGTGTGAGTTTGAATTTGAAAAAAGGGGAAAGGAAGAGGAAATAAATGAAGTATCATTTACAGGGTGTTCCAATGTATTGTAAGGTATTTGTAATTTTTTCTCCGGAATGTGTAGATTAGACTTTGCATTTTAATTTAATTATCGGTAAATTTATTAACTTAACATTTAGGTAAAAATTAAAATGTGTTAAGATTAGCTGCTCTTGCACTTTGACTTTGAATGGCTGCTCAGGCCTTTCTCCAAACTCTTCCCGTGTTTTTTCGTGTATTCCTTGGCGCACCTGAAAAATCAGTCAAATCTTTCAGTTCCCAGGAAATTTCCAGGAAATTACTCCCTACCCCTTTTTAAAACTTGGTCCAATATGACTTACATGTTCTTCTTGATTATGGCATTGCAAACATTTTCTGTTCGACCTCTGACATCTGTTTAAATTTTAAAGTTTCTAATTCCTCTTCCGTATATGAGACGAATAGTTGGAGTTTATTTAAAATATTAATTAATTCAATAATTAATTAAACTTACCCATACAGGAATCAAATTTACTCTGGCAGTAGCACACATTGCCGATAACCCGACGCTTATGGAAAGTCCCTATGGCTTCCGTCCCTTGACCAACTAGGGTGTAGCCTGTAAATCTCCATACAATTATAATTAACACGCTTTAATAACTATAGCCTATAATTACTTAACTACACTCTCACAAGGAGATCGTCTTACTTCTCATCTTGAAACAATGTCAAACAATCCAAACACGAAATCACAAGAAATTTGTCCACTGACCATTTTTGACCCTAACCTTTTGCCACAAGGAGTCGAAATTATGGGCCCTTCTTATGTACTAGACTAACTCCTTTCCAGGATAACTGTCTAGTAGTTAGTTAGTCGACCGATTTTACTTGCTCATTTTATATATAGACTACGTAGTCTAGAGATATAATTATGGCCTTGGCCCTCGGCCTTTGAAAAGGTGCTTATGACCCATTAAGGGGTCTACTCCTGATACAAAAGTAGTGAATTTCAGACGGGGATTTAAATGACGGTCTCCTTGTGAAGATAAACTACTTGAACAGACTTACAAATGAAGAAAGATGTGAGAATAACAATGAAAATCTCCAACTTCATTTCTCTCTTTGAATTCGAAACTCCGGGATGAGGAAGGAACAAGAAATGGAGAATAACAAATAAAATAGGCTGTAAACAATTTTGGACGAGGAACGAGTTGAGGGGGGTACTCAACAAATTGTGAGAGGGGCTTGGGCTTTTTATATTTATTTACATGTGTCCAACCTTGAGATATTGGAACTAGAAGCATTTTGCTAGTTATAGTAATTATATGTTCTATTCAAATAATATTATGAGCCCCATTGTATTGGGTTGTGGTTGTGACGTAGGGAAGGCATTTAATGTTCTACCTTTTTTAAACAAACAATCATCAAACGGTTTGTAAACTTAATGACTGTATATAAATCCATCAACTCACTCGGCATTTAATTGGTTGACATTGTCGAATTGTGCAAAGGACTAAGTTGTTCTAATTTGAGCTGTTAGCATAGGGGATAATTGATAGGGGATTAATACCTTGGGGCATAAAATTTAGAGATGGTCAATTAGCGGATACCAACAGCAGAACGCATTATCTAATTGTGATGCTCAATTTATAATAAATGTTCAAAACTTTATTTTAACATTAAAGCTATACAAACTTCATAAGCATGGATTACAATAATCATAAAATTGCTGGTAATATATAATCTATCTGTAGATATAACAAGGTCAAAGGTCAAGATAAAATACCTACATGCTACTTCCTACATGGTTCTTAATCCTCCAACAATTATATTCGGCTAGTTTAGCCAATCCAGCTATTCATCGGTAAAACAAACTGTCATCTCTAGTAGATTTCTCCCTATCTAAATTCACACTCGTCCATGTCGATAAGAAAGTAGGGACAATTTAGAAGTCGGAGGCACAGTAACAATTTTTTGGTCGAAACTCGTCGAAATTCGAAGAACTCAGAACCACGCCCCCTCCGCAACCTGTGAATACTTATTATCCACCCCAGCCTCATTGAACCCGGGTGTTTTGCCCGTAGGCAATACAATCTCATTGTTATTCCCATCGGAAGTCGGGGCGGATTTCTTGTACGTAGGACTCAATGCGAGAACTTCCTGCTCTACCGGGATCTCATTAATCCAAATGCACTTGTCCTCCTGACTCTCGCACCCTTCCGGGGTGTTCCTTCCCTCTATGATGGAGCCCACAGGGGAGGAGCTCTTGGTCGGTGACCCCGACTGGGAAGGGCTCTTGGGAACGACGGAAATGATCCGGGGCATAGTGTCAATCCCCCTGCTATTTCCCCGACTAAGCAGCCCAGACACGCCAGCAAAAATAGAGTCCAAGTCCATCGGGGATATCCTCCGATTCTGCTCCTTGTCACTCCGACCCTCTCCCGCGACCCGGGACACTGAAGAGGTGATCGGATCAAAGTCATAATCATTATCGTTGTTATTAAACTTGGTAGGAGTGGTCCCTGAACTGGAAGACGGTGACGTGTAGTCATGAGGGTTGAAGTCCTGGAAGTCCATGACGGTGTGCCTCCGGATCGGAGGCATCTTCCGGTTTTTCACAGTTTGAGCCAGAATTTCGCCCCCAAAGTACGTCGTGGATGTTCCCCACGACCTGATCCTCTGAAGCACATCCGGTGACACGAATTTCGGCGGGTTGTCCGAGTCGGTGAGGGAAGATGTGATTGACAAGAGGGAGAGGTCTTCCTCGGTCAAAGGTTCTTGATGGGTCACCCCTTCCGCCTGTGGGAATCTAGCACGGACAGGGCTGTTGATCTTTGGGGAGAACTTGATTGGCTCCGAGTACTTGCGTTCTACTGCCAAGTGCTTCCTCAAGGGCACTTTAGCTTCAGAGAGGTCACAACCTTCACATGGCTCTGGAGGAGCGGTTGGACTTGAAGGGCTTTTATTCTCGGTAACTAATACAGGTTTTCCATATCTTGGATTTGGAGAGGTCATCATAAGGCTGGATGAGCCGCATGGAGCAGAGAAGTCATCTCGCATGCTCTCTGACCGATAGATTTTCGACGTTGGGTTCGACTTGACGGAGCTGAGGGATTTTTTGATGATACTAAAGCTATTGTGGCTGGAGCGGTCTCCAGAAGTGCTCAGTCCAGTTTGGACGATGGATCCATCCGCCTGGGCTGTCGGGGGGTTCGATCGCATCTTTAACATCTGCTCGAAAACGGTTCGGACGTTTTTGACTGTATCTGGTGCGGGCATTTCTTCGGCCAAGATACTCGTTCGGGATGTCTTGATTCCTTGGAACTTGTCAAACACGGAGCTACCGATTGCAGAAATTCCAGCACCCATGCTCTTTGACCTGCGGAGGGTGGATGAACCCACTGCGTTGCAGGACTGAGCTTCTCTATGCCTGTGGAATTTAATAAGTACAGATTTTAATTATAAAACAAATCTCATCGTGAATGTTATTTGCTGAGCAGGGGGGAGGGGTTGATTCACATAAATTGTGAATGATCCGTTGGATCTCTGTCCACTTTCATATCGGGACATGATACGGCGATTTTATATTATTTTAAGTTGAATATTTTCATGATTAAGTGTTGAGGAATGACTTGTATTAAATTCATAGGATATTTTGAGATCTTAAAAAAAAAATCCCTTGTATTCCTAATACAAGAGAAGCTACTTACTACATTTAAAACAGTTGGAGTTTATACTTTTGAGATTTGTGTCAAGATTATAATTATGAAGAGACATGGCCCGTGTCTCTCCTACAGTTTTCTGCACGCAAGAGTCTCCCTCCTGTCTCGTCTCTTGCCATTTAAAGCAAAAAACATAATCCTAAATTTTATGCCAAAATAACAGACCAACTCTGCATAGCAGTAAACTAAATTGTAGGTATTTATCCAAAATCTCATTAGTTGCGGAATGGCCAGTTTAATAAAGGAAATCCAGAAATTCTCAAGGTTTCTAAGAAAACAATTTATGAAACTATCTCTTTGTTCAGTACCCACAGGCCAGTAAGATTGAAAAGGGGGCTATCAACCAAGTTAGAAGGAGATAGGGTGAGGGGCGGGGGAAAACCGGCCCTTAAATGCTTACCTGCTCCTCAAAGTCTGGAACAAGTCAGGGGAGTCCTCAATGACGACCTTGTCATTGACCAAAAGCTCAGCAAAGTCCATGAGTTGATCTCGAGCCCCTTGACCATTGTTACCCCCACTGCCAGAGATTTGATTAAGATTGAACTGACTATAAGCCGACCTCAGGAACTTGTTCGCAATGGGATGCTGAGTCCCAATCTGCTTCAACTTCTTGGGCACTCCGAAGCCACCTCCACTTGAACTTGAGCTCGTTGGAGAAGCTGGGTTTTTCGAATAAAGCCTTTGACTTGAATTTGACTGTCCCGTGGGGGACGAGCTACCGCCTGTGGATGTCGACTCATCCCCAAAGCTCGATTTCCTCGATGTCGATGAAATGTTATTGGGGATCTCGAACAAAGCTCGGACTCTTTTCAAATCTGTGCAGATCAACAGTGAGCTGGAGGGACTATGATTTTTTGTATTGGTACTGGACTCGATACCGTTGGACTCGGGACCATCGGACTCGGGACCATTGGGCTTGGGACCATTGGACTCGGGACCGTTGGGGGCATTGGTAACAGTACTATTTGTAGTACTTAGGGGGGCAGCTTGTTCCAAGGGTTCGTCTTGGGTGGGGACAGAGACATCCCGAGGGTTTAAGGGTTGCAACCCGATGGTCAGATTTGTTCGAAATTTTGAAAATATTTGAGGAGGTTGGTCACAAGGGCTGCTGCTCTTGCTGCTGTTCACACTCGGGATGGTTGAGGAGTTGCTGAGGCGGCTATTAACTGTGCAGAAGCTCCCGTTACTCTCTGTACTTGATGTGCTTGTGCTGCTTTTAAATTATTATAATTAGTTTATCATGTTGGGCAATTAGCTAAATAGTTGGAAGATAAGTTTGTATTTCTTGTCTTTGTATTCGTTGATTCTCAAAGCTAACCTGGATTCGAAATTAGTCGAAGCGACGGAATGTGTGTCGTCAAAAGAGTCAGCGAAATTATAAGCGTTTGTCTCAGTGTCATCAGTCCTTGTGGAGATATACGAGTCCAAAGTGTCCTTATCAGCACCCTCCCCCAGTCGATTCATCATATTATTTTGACCCTCCTGTTGTCCATGTCCAAAAAAGCCAATGCTACTACTGGTACTCGTAACAGAGTCCAAATCCAAGGGCTCTCCTCTCAATTTCAGGTCGATAAGTGGAGGTCCTAAACCACCCTCACTTTTCACAAGGTCATTATCAGACTCTAAATCCTCCAAACAGGTCACGACCGAGTGACCCTGGTCATCTTGGCTGGGTGGTAGTTGTTCTATATTTGTCCCACTCGGACCGCTTTTGATAAGTACGGGTTGTATGTCAGGCTCTGGGTCTTTGTCAACTTCGGTGGAAGTACTGTCATTGTCATTGTCATTGTTACTACTACTGTCGTCGCTACTGTCGAAGATCCAGTTGGCTTCGACGATTTGCCTCCGACTTACGCGACTTCGTCTCCCACTGGAGGCTCTGTGTGTATCGCAGGTCAATCGTTAAGGTTTCAATACCGTCCCAGAGGTCAAAGGATTTAAAATAGGACTTACATGTCTTCTCCGTGAAGAATCGTCCCATCCAAAAGTGACCCGTGGTTCCCAGAAGATCCAAACCCTTCAGCACCGGGTGGCATCTTGCTCATAGAGTCTGTCGAGAATTCGTCCCACTCTACAAAACTACTGTCCATGTCCCTAGAAAATTATAAATCTCTTACATCACGAATCCACTTGTTGTTGTTTTACCACATGTAAGCAAAGCTCATAGCAAAGTCTTGGAAGCAATTACCAATGTCGACAAGAGTTTCGATAAGTTAGTCAATTTAAAAAAGTCCCAATCCAGCAAACCTACCGTACGTCCCATACCCCGTCCAAACTCCGAAAAACTTGCTCCTTCTTTGCCCGGTTTTGAAATCGGATTTGGTATTCCTCCACTAAACTGTCCACACTAATCGTATCGTCCGCTTCCTTCACTCCGAATCGAAACGCAACTGACAACGAGTCCAACGAATCCTTTTCAAAAGAAAACCAAGTCAAGGATTAAGTCGGTCGGTCATCCCTAAAGATAAATATGCAAATTCCTGGCGAAAACGTCCATTCTAAATTCAGATATTCAAATGCCCATAGGAATTGGCATCATTGCATATTTTGAGAGTGGTCAAGTAGTGGTATGGCAAATTCGCTAATATTTAGTCCATGCTAGAAAATTATCGGCTAATTGCCGGCTATTTAACTACGTCAGTCATTATTTATAATAATTAATACTATTCCAGAAAAACAAGTTCCACATGAGGGGCATTCAGTGTCACAAGGTTGAGCTTATTCCCCCCATAGCACCGAGTCCTCTTGTCCTGAATAGCTAAAGGCAGTTTAAGGGGTTAGTTGGCCAAACATGCAGAGCTGTTAAACGGTTCCGGCTTCTTGTTACTATTTGTAAGCTAAACATGGACTAATTAGTTAATAGTTTGTGGCTTACCAAATGGGAGCAGAAATCAGGATCCTCTTCAAAGATCACTTCAAGTGAATACCCACGACGAAGGCGACCTCGACCCATCCCATGACAGTTACTTCCATCGAAGTCATCGGGCGGAATTGGGACTCATGACTTTTTGGAATGACCTCATCCCAGGCTCAACTCGGCTCAATCTGAAGTTACAAAGTATTTTTTTTATTAAATAAGAACGCTAAGTCTCCTTGCTCTTAAACTGTAATTCGTAACTAAAAACGATTCAGCTACACTCGCACTTTGTCTCAGTCCCTCAAACTTTTTCAATTCGAATGAAAAAGTGAAAGGGGTTTAATATTTTGAGCAATTTAAATGTTTTAAATTATCATTTAGAAATTTAATATCAAGTGTTAGGAACATTCACGAACTACCTTGGACTTGACAGGCCTTAAAAGTTTGAACTATTACCCTAAGATCCATTAGACCCTTCGTGCTTTGGGGTTTGCATCAAAGTCCCTTGATCGTGGTCTGTGGACAGCCCTTAATTGGTAATTGATTATTCTCTCTTTGTGTACAGAGTGTGTAGATAGGGGAAGGCATGACCACATGTAATTCATATCCATTACTCTAGTAAATTAAATTTGCATACTCAGAGACCCGTTCGTATCCTCATCCTTATTCAAATTTCTAATTCGGCTAAGAGAGAGAGAGAGGAATGAAATGAGATTGTAGGGGAGGAGAGGGATTTTAATAATTGAGTGAATTAAATAATTAAATCTGCCCACGATCTGTGAAATCCCTAAATCTCATCCTCACTAACTGTAATTAACCTAATCCCTTAAACTGCTAACTTAGACAATTAGAAAAGACTCTCAGGCCCTGTCTAGAGAGTTGCTAATGTTTAGAGGGAAATGCTATTAATATTCCAAAACAAAAGATATTATTAGTGTTTGTATGAAATACAATTAAGATAATTTTTTAAATAGTTGGGACTATTAGGGAGGTTGCGATACAGAGATTTTTGTGTACTAACAATTTTAAGAGCATCGGCAGTTACAATAAGAAGCCAAAAATTACTGCTGCTCAACCTCCATATTTAAGACACTCGGATCGTGTCTGGCTATTTACTTAAACTGTAGTTAAAGTTTTAAAACGTGTTATTTGTTATTTTAATGGCTGGTGAGATTTGAAAGTGTTGAAGGAAATGTGCTGACTTGTTTTTGGCAGGGAAATTCTATTTGAGGGGCTTGAGATAAAAGGATGAATTAAGTAGAGGGAAAGGTGTGAAAACGATTAACTTTTAACTTTAATGAAAGTTACATACAATTAAACACTTTAATTTAAATCCATTTCCCTCATTCTATAAAACAAGAAACAGTAGGAGCTCTGAAAAGGATTTACAACAAGCTTTTCAATCCCATTCAAAAGAGACCAAGAAAGATGACCTTTCGACCTTGGGCCTAATTAAAAATCCTCAACTCAATTCATCCGATTAATTAAATTAGGCCATGTGACTAACATCAGTTTTGATGACTTCTTTTTTGGTAGTTAAAAAAAATATAATTGAAAGCACCCACTACTACTCACTGACTTGGCCTGTACTTTCTAAGAGTTAATTTGAAATGCCCTTGGTCACGGAGAGATGAGCTTGGACAATGGGGAATGAAATAGATCTTGAAAAAACCCACACCTACACTTTTCAATATCTTTTGTCCACCTGAGCAATTAACTTTTGTTAAATGGGTTTGGACGGATTAAGGTATCATTTCCATTTAAACTCCCTCCCATAATAGTTTATGAAGCCTCTTTACTGAAAAGAAAGCGTAAGTAAAGCTGTAAGATATCCAATCATTAGGTTTACAGTATTAGGTGAAAAGGCTGCATTTAAATTAATCCGACTAGGTCACGAGGTTTGACACTGTATGTCCCTTGTACTTAATCTGTTCCAAATTAAATGTTAATAGAGAAGTTGAGAAACGTGGATTTTTGGCTTTTGATTATTACTGCAGCAATCCTCTTAAAATGGGTACAGTCGCAATCAGAAACCAAAAATCACTGTATCTCAACCTCTCTACTAAAATTAAAAAAGCATGCCTAAAATCTTCAAGTGATCCATTCAATTATAAGTTTAACCTCCGACAGCTTTCTCCAAATTTTTTAACACATTTTTGTATCTAACGTGGTGTTAAAAAAACTGTTTACGAGAAAAATAATTTAACCTTCTAATTAATAAGTTTAAGTTTTTTTAAAAGTTCCACCTCAGTCCACTGTAAAGCCATTTATTCCACCCTGAATAACACATGGCCATCCGTCATATTTAGAGGTAAGAGCACATCTGCTGCCACACATTCTCCACATTCCCCACTTGAACGAACAATGAGATTAAAGAACTACATTTTCTCTCTACTTACAAACCGGCAGGGACTTGCTAATATCATCATCATCATCATCAACAACAACAATAACAGCAACTCATTAACTAAGTAACTCACTTGTAAACTCATGAAGCCCGTAAAGTAAAAATAACAAGCTCATTCATAACTGCAAAGATGGATTTTGATGTCGCTTTCCCCTCATTCACAATCCACGATGATGTAAACATCATTTTAAGTTTAAAAAATTGATTTTGATTCTACCAAAGTATTCGAAATCATATTTAATAATTTTCTTGTCATTCGCAAAACGGAACACCCTGAAGTTCTATTTCCCCTATAAATTCTGTAA
Organism: Agrenia bidenticulata; assembly: GCA_034694785.1. NCBI lineage: Eukaryota > Metazoa > Arthropoda > Collembola > Entomobryomorpha > Isotomidae > Agrenia > Agrenia bidenticulata. The sequence goes on from JAQFYM010001018.1 coordinate 20,710, forward strand.
AATCATCCTCTCATGTAAACACTAGGTTAGTTTAACTTAATAAAATCTATTGTCATTCTCAGAGAGGGGACAATTTTCTTTAAACACAGAATCCATTAAACAATGAGGGGAATGTGTATTTTGAATCTTATTTAATAATATTTTTGTCATTTTCAACACGGAACACCCTGTAGTTATATTTCCCCATATATTCCATAAAATCATCCCCTCTTGTAAACACTGGCTAAATTATTTAAAAAATCCTGTCATTCTCAGACATTTTCTTTATACACGACGAAATCTATTTTTAAATGAGGGGAATCTAGTGTCAATTATAGTTTTACATTTGACAAAAATTTCTTCTCAGAGTGAATGCACGTAGTGTCCGTTTCTAAAAGGCTCCTACTGCCCATGCAATTTAATAAGAGGAAGATTAAGTACCTCCCCTTTGTAAGGTCCTATTCCATTATTATCAGCCAATCTTACACAAAATTAAGAATTCTATTTAAGTGATATATACCAAATGATCTGCTACATCTCCCTCTAACAACTCTCAAATCTGAGTTCAAAGAGATGCACATATTTATAATTCCATCAAATGTTCTTTGATGAAATAGAAAGGGTGCTTTTTCCGACTTTGTGATGGATGATATGAAACGGTGATATTAAAATGAAATGAAGTACCAATCCTTTTCTGAGAATGATATCCTCGAGAGTGTATCAAGTAATCTATGTAGAAGCGCATAAAAGCCAATCCATTCATATCCTCTCGGGGATTCAGACCGGAACGAATCTTCAAAAGTACACCCTCGGACCTCAAACATTTAACAGCTCTTTTTTTTGTTCTGCTTCAGATTAAAAAAGTGAGAAATGGCCATTAGCTCCTAAATTTCATCTTCCATAGCCACTGCACAAACTATTATTGAGAGTAATAATTTTACATAATTAAGACAAATTAAACGTTTTCTAAAGTTTCTTTGAAGCAAAAGGATTCTACTAGAGAATCAGTCTACCAACGATCGGCTTAGAAATGAGCTCCAAATCACATGCAATTTTCCCATTTCAATTGCTCAATATGCACAATAATTCGAAACTTATTTGGCACATGTTGAAACCATTGCTTGAATATTATTTAAACATATTTAACTAAGTATGAACAGATTCGAATCTGTAATTTCCAGAGATGAGTAACATCGAGATTCAAATAAAACACCCTCGAACTAAGCAGAGTTTACAACGCTTCAATCTACACGTTAAAACAGTGAGAATTCATCTTCCATACACACTGCACAATCTATAATTGAGATTAATAATTATGGATATTTAAGATAAATCAAATCTTAGAGCATGTTTTTAAAACTTCCATACGGAACTTCAAAGAAAAATGAGCATGAAAATATTCCCCATATGAATCAAGATATTATGAGTCTAGTGGGGTTTCCTTTCATATCTCTAGCCACTATTCCCTTCTTCAAACTTATCTTTCATAGTAACCCTTAAAAGATGTGTAGAAAATTTCAAGTCCATCCGATAAGTTTAAAAAAAGTCATGGTGTTAACGGACAGACGGACATGATCCTAAAATTTGTCGGGAGTAGGGCTAAAAAGCAGTTAGAGAATCAGTGCATCAACAAAGCTTAGAAATGAATTGAAAATATTATAGGATCCAAATCTCAATTACTTACTACAAAAAATAAATTCGTAACTGTTTTGAGAAAGATTGATACCTTTAATTGACTATTACTAAAACATTCTTACTCGTATTATTACAGATTAACATTGTGCCTAATCAAAATTTACAACTTTAATAAGAAATTCAAGATTTTAATTTATCAGTTCCGCAAAGGGGCTCTTACTGCTTGCACAACTAGATCAAGGCTGTTGATCATAACTCTCATCTTTCTTATTAGTATTTCTACTTCAAAAACACTTTGAATAATTCAATATTTCTGATTTCACTATAATAATAAATAAAGATATTAAAAGAGCAAAGCTGTGATGAGATTCAGTTAATCATCATCAAATGCCTCAATACCAAAAACATCCTAGCTCATTCCAAAAAAGTATTTAAAAAATATTCAGTCCATTAATAAACCATTTTAGATCATTTGATAACCACCTCAGGGTTCCGGTAACAATTAGCCCAGTCCGCCCTGATAAGTACCACATTCTCTACTAAAATAAACAATCCCAATTTAGTGCTGAAATCTATAAATTTCTCAACTACTGTTCTCCACACGTCCACATAACATCCAAACCAAATTAAACATAAAGGAGCTTAAGCATTTAAAAAGCGATAAGGATGTTTAAAATATTGGGTTATAACACACACGTGGATGTCGAAAAATAAAAACCCCTTTTGATTCTAATTTAATTGGCACTGGTGTGTACTGTTCCAAAAGCTAATAGCCGGCCACTTAACCCAGTCCGGCCTGATAACAGATAAGGTCAGTCAGTGGCTCATTCCTTGAACTGCCATTTCAAATGAAAACTGAAATAGGGAAACCCAATTTAGATCTGAAATCTATAAATATCCCAACTACTGCTCTAAACACTGCATAAGGCAAAGATAAGGAAGCTAAACCATTTTAAAAGCCATAAGGATATTAAATATTGGATTCTTCTCGTAACACACACACGTGGATGTGGGAAAAAGCAGTTGACGTTAATTTAATTGGTACTGGTGTGTACTGTTCCACTAGCTAATAGCCGGTAATAATAATAAAGCTATTCCAATTATCTCCCCCACTTAAAATTGGTAAAATCAAATAAAGCCAAATCCAATGATCCTTTTTATTTATGACACGTTTCACCCAAGTGTGTGTTGTGTTGGTTGTGTCGGGCAAGCCTCTCTCCCATCGTCTTCTGTCTTATTCGTATTTATTAACAAAAAAAAGTGTGACAATGGACCGGAGGTGGCAAAAGTTTTTATGATTTTTTTATGATGAATTATTGCCACTGCCTCACCAGTCCCCACCACCACCGCCAATACTTTTATCCACCGCCCCACCACAATTATAAACTAACTAACCGCAAATGGCATGTGATTTTGTCATGCTTTTAAAAATGTTACTATAATTTTAAAGAGAAAAAGTGAAATGCATCTTAGAATTAGAGAGGGGACACTTGGTGACAGTTTCAGTGTTGATTTATCATAGCCTAGCTGTTTCACAGGATTGAGTGTGATAAGTACATAACAATAGGCCCAATTTCCCTAACCACCATCAAATAATACTCCCACACGGTTTACACACAGCTCTTGCGAATTCTCGAGGTTTGGTGGGATTAAGATTTTAAGGTTTAGATTTAATCATGGGGGCCCTTCATGCATTCCGTTCCCTGCAAAGGGCTTTCAAATTATAAAATTAATTTATTAAGAATGTATTTAGCATTACGTTTACTACAAGTTCCAAGAATCGATCAAGATGAGTGTCCATGTCATCAGTGGATAGTATCTTTATCAATGGATTGGAATATCGTCTGTAATCTTTTGCTAAATTTACTAACAATTTAATTTCTGTGCCAATCTTGAAGATTCGCCAACTAACAAGCCATTACATCCATACACCAATAAGTTTCCTCATGTGTGATGGAAGCTAGATATTTTTATTCAATAAGATATCCAATCTAAATCTATATTGTTCTCAAATCTAAGGAAATCAGAAGAAAATAGTTATTTTCGTACGAGATTTTAACACAACAATATACAAAACCTATCTATTTACATTACTTTTAAAACTTTGCGGAATATTAATTTTTGACTTTAAGCTAAGCCTATTTACACTAACAAAGAAGAGAAAATCCCAAAATATAATAAATAGAGTTCAAGTCCCAAACTCTTAAGGAGGTTCAACAAACTTGTCAATCTCCAAATTCCCAAAATCCACCAATCACCTCGAACATATCATTGTACACATCCCAAAGGTCAAAGCAGAGCATTATCAACTGGACACGCAATCCAAGTCCAAAAAATTCTCATACCACTTCCAAAGCACATCACGAATGTTCTCATAACTGGGAAATCTAAAAACGATCCAGTTCTAAAAAGTACATCCACAACAGCATCATCATCATCAACATGATGATCGAAAGGAGTCAAATGTCAACCACCTACACAAATACCAAGACGCATGAGCCAAAAGTCATCAACAAATGCGGAGGTAGATTTGGGATCTTCCGTTCACTACACACATCACCTCAGGGCTTAATTATCATTAAAATGTATTTAAATATTATCACTTGACAATTGGTGATAAATGGTTGAACAACGGTTCTCTTGTACGTATTTGCACTCTGGGCTCGGCTCCATTTATCATACCCAGTTCACCCCATTCGCTAATATCTGAGATAGCCCTGGCCATCCTCGTACATAATCCGCACCGACAAAATCACATCACTAAAATGACACCACCGACACACCTTGTGACAACCTTCTTTATCAGGGGATTTTAGTGCTCTGGATAGAGCAGTTCCTTATAGAGGAGTGGCACGCAGACACACACCTTGTGACCTTCTTTATGAAGGGGGCATTAAGGGCCCTGAATGAACTAGCCTCTTGCAGATAAACTGACTGTGAGTTATAAGTCTCAGGGTGAGCCCTTTAAAGTCTAGCTAACTCGTTTCGGTATATGTCAAGAGGTCATGCATAGTTCTTCTTTATGAGGGACATTATAAGGACCCTCTCATCGGTCAAACAAGGATGGGCGGATTTATAAGCCGCAGGGATAGTAAAGCCCTTTGATCTCTGTAGAGTGACAGCTAACCCGTTGCGGTCTCTGCCAAGAGAATTGGTTTCGAGTCTTGTGTAACTGTCGAATGTGTGGGTGTCAGTTGTATTAAGTACATGTGTTTTTTTTTTATAAATCTCAGTCTGTACAGATCAGTTAATTATTTCCTGTCTATAAACTCAATCCCCCATGGAACTAACTGTGAATGCTAGTAGGAAACTATATTTTCATGTTTAATACAGGGTTAGCCGAAAAAAAGTTAGTTATTTTTCAGTGTATTTTGCTGAAAGTGTGGGCTTTGGTTGTTTTTATTGATTAAGTGAATGAGGGTCGTAACCTGTGGACCATATCTCTCACTTCCCGGATGTCCTTTTGTGTACGCAGAGTTATGGATTTCCCTATTCAACTCTTTGTCTCCTTTTGTGAGGACATTTTTGCCAATTTTAATTCTTTTTATTTCATGTCGGTTTGTGGGTTTCGAAAAAATCACTTTGGCGATCTGTGACTGATGTCTGTAGGTGATGAGAGCTTTATAAGAAGCTATTTATAGTAATGTGTGTACTTTAGTGTTGAGAATGACATGATGTATTTTAATTGAGGAGACAACCCCTGGCTTAATCTTTTGTCTTGTTGGACAGATGGAGATTTTTGGTCTTTTATTTTATTGTCGATTCATTGGCAACCTTGGTATGAGATGGGGAATTAAATGTGACGAGAAAAGGAGCTGAGATTTTGAAAAGTGTGTCACAGACAGATATGTATAAATAAATCATTTCCCTTTCCCTTAAAACTATTAAAGTTGAGAGAGATTGGATTTTGGGAAATTAAAATCTCATAAAAAAGCAGAACCTTTGATTAAAAAATATTTGATTTCCTGTAACTCTTTCGCATTTGATCTTTGTTGGCTTGTCCATGTCATAAGATACAAAAGAGAAAAAGTTTAGTGCACATATTTCCACAAGATCCTCAGTCATCAATAATCGATAATCAATAAAATAAAAAGTAATGATTGAAAAAAATGTTCTGAATGTAATTTAAAGTGGTACGAATAATAATGTTGAATAAACACGTTGGGCTCTCATAAGAGGGAATCGTTAGAATATTTCATAAACAAAACTTGTTGAATTATTTGCAAAACAATTATTCAAATTACAACATCCTTTTCAAGCCGGAGCCAACTACCAAAAAGCCACTGTACACAAACTACGTTGGCTCTTATTTCATTTAAAAATAATTAATTCTTGAATTACAATTGCTACAACTGAATTTGTTTCCTCTTCAGCAGTGGCTCATCTTCATCAAAAGTTTCCTGGATAAAACCTAACGAATTCTTCCTATTTCAGCTAAATTTTAGTTTGTCCCAACTTATCTATATCAACAACATATCACACTTGATGGAGTTTTGGTTAATTTGTCACTACCGGAATGGCTGTCAAGTCCCATCCGTCCCTTACAGCAAGTATTTCATGGGTGACCCCTTAATAAAAATCCTTTAATTTCAAGATATCAAAATCTCAAACCCATCTCATAGAAACATCAGTAGGTATGACAAGATCCGATTGCAAAACGTGCACTTTGCCAATATCAACTAAACGAAATTACTTTTGATGATCACTACCTCCAAATTCAATGTATTTTTATCAACCACCGATTTGCATATCATCTCAAGACTCAAACCAAATTAATTTATGATAAATCTCAAGCAAAACTTACCCCCTCTCCCCTCTTGTCCTTTCAAAACTGTCCTCTCGAGACTACACAAAGAGCCATACGAAACTGCCTGATTAAAATGGTAATGACACTTTCAAGCCTGTGACAACAATCGAGCCCATCAGCTCGAGCCAGAGTCCCAAAGGAAAATGCAATGCCCACAACAATCGGAATCACTTAGGAAGGAAATGAGTTGTGGGCTCTTAGTCAATTACTCAGCTAATTAAACAATTAATCCCCAGACACGATTAGCCCTTTGATTTTGCAACCACACAAGCCAGCCTCTCGGTCGTGTCGTAACTTTCTAACAGAGTCATTCAGACAACAGTCAGAGCTCTCTTTAAAAAAAATCAAAGAACAGCTCAATGACTCAATGAGAGAGAGAGATAGAGAGACCACAGTTTGACAATGTCAACACTTGTAATGACAATTCGACAATCGACAATAAGTCACGACGACATCCCCTACCAAATCTGCATCTATGAGGTTGAACATGCAAGAAACTAATCTGTCCACCACCACCGCCGCCACCTCAAATAAAATATAATTGACCACGTGGCCCCATGTCCTATCAACTCGTTATTACAACAAAACCTGTAATAATACCCAATTTTATTAAATCCAAACAAAATTATACCTCAAAGTATCCCCCCCCCTTATTTTTAAATTAAATTACTTTTCTCAATCAGACAACAATTGGCCAACAATGAAATACTAATCTCCTCTCTCTGTGTATAGTATGCAACAATCAGAAAGAAAAAAGAGCACTCTAGTTTAGTTTAGATATTAATCCAAACTCTTGCGTAATCCTCCACATTCAAAAAAGTTTTAATAATAATAATAAAATCCCAACATGACTCTCTGCTAGATATTAGAACATGCAATCCCATGCAAATTAAAATCCCTTTTTCCTTAAAAAACCTCAACACGCAAAAACATTAAAAAACCATGAAGTCCTAAAAACATCCGACCAACTAAAACTGGGATTCCTGGTTACCAAAAGATAATAGGGAGGTTGAGATAGAATGCATTTCTCTAATTCTGACTCTCAAACTCTCAATGCTCTTAAAATTCGTATCATTACAAAAGTCACAATCAGAAGCCAAAAATTTCACTCTTTCTCAACCTCCCTAATAGCCAAAACCAAATATATTTAAACCGTTTTTTTTTCAAACCTTTAAATTAGCTCCTCCAAATTCCCTTGCAATTTTCTGACTTCAGCAACAAAAAATTATCCAGAGATCCAAAAGTGAGAGATGTGACCGACACGGATTTATCCCACTTGCTGTAAGAGACGAACTGAGAGAAGCACTGGGAAAGGCTACTTGAGATACCGGCTAGAACAGTTCCCATCAATCTCTTAGAGATGAGTCAATGTTTGAAATGTTATGATATCTCCTAATAACAGTCACATCAACACGAGATTCTTCTTGAGAAAAGTCTGAGCAATCCCAACCCACCACTAACACTAAAGATTACCTTAAGCACAACTCGCAAAAACCTACCCAAGAGCTACTTCAAACTCCAGGCTTAACAATGAACTGAAATATAAATCCCATCATACTTTTTAGAGACTAAAGTGAAACGAAAAGCAAGAGGCTAAGAAAAAAAAGGATGATAGCTTTTGGAAGTATGTGTGTTTCTGCCACCACTGGCTATGCTCAACTGTCCCGAGAGGATTTACAGGAGCTTTGTAGTATACACTCTTATTGTTAGGACACCAGTTTTTCGTAGGGCAGCATTAAATATATGTATAAAAAAGGGCAGCCTAACTAACTCTCAACTAAACTAAATATACATTAGAAAATAGAGGCAGTAATAATAATAAGGCTTAGCCACCTGCCTTTCATTTCCTACCCTTAACATTGAATTGTGTTGTGGGATCATCCCTCGTACTTTATCATCAGGGTTTGCAGGTTGGACTTTTGAGGCATAATCCCTGGTATTAGATTTTAGCTCTTGGCACTGTATCCCCCCTGTAGGCTGTGGTTCCATTAAGGAATCAAAAGTTAGTTTCAGTTTAAACAATCAGGACATGAGGACATTTAAAAGAATATTTACGTAATTCCCTTAAGGGTCAAGTTGGTAAAGCTTGCTGGTTTAAACTTAAGAGAGGAGTTCAAAAGTCTCTGAGTAGGAGGTGGAAAGATTACGAGGGATATTTGGTGTCAGAAACAATAGGGAATTATTTCTGGGATCTGTTTTCTCCATATTGGTCTGGGATTTGTGAGAGGAATACCGCAAATCTGATAATAATCGCCTGCCTATCTCTATTACAATTGCAACTTGAAGATAAAGCTAAATTAAAATTGTGATTAAACACGAAGAGGAGTGGAGGTGGATAATAATCTTTTAAACACGAGCTCAGATTTCCAGGAAATTCTGTTTCCTATTCTCTTGCATCACCTCATTCATGCCATGACGATAATGATCCAGGCAATCCAGAGACTCATCCCAACTCACTATTTAGTTATGGAGGTTAGGGAATAATTATAAGGTTATGTAGGTTGGACAAGGCAGCTCAAGGCTGTGAATTACAAAAAACACATTTTAAGCCTACGCTGATCTTTACTGGAAGTTGAATACCATTTAAAACATATGAGCCAGGGATCCTTCATACCTCATGGATATGAAAAAATACTGACCACTGGGATCAGGCGACCTTAACCAAAAGTTGTTAAGGGATCCTTCCTAGCTGGAAAATGACCAGACAACCTGAATGAAGAGTTTGTAAATTTATGTCAAGGGATCATGCATAGCTGGAAAACGAGTGACCACTATGACCAGGCAACCTTAACCAACAGTTTGTATACTATGTTATGGGATCATGCAGGGCTGGGAAACGAGTGACCCCTATGACCAGACGACCTTATAACCTAGAGTTTCTAAATATATATGTTACAAGTATGCTTTTTAACTTTAAACCAAGTCAGGGCTAAAAAGGAAGAGGATTTTTTTGAGGGGCTCAAATTTGTTTGGAATAAAAAAAAAACCAGTCTGTATTTTTTTTCATATATATAATGGAGCATTTGAGCATTCACACATGAACTGAACATTTTTGGTTCGTTGTGTTTTGTGTATCAAGTTGTTCTTTATGAAAAAAAAGAGTGTATTGTGTATGGATTTTAGGATGTTGGTTGATTGTTGAATATTATTGATGTTGTGTATGGTTGGATGTGTATAGACTGTGTATGGCTGAGTGGACTCAAGGGATCAAGATTTTGAAGGTGGGTCGGTAGGTCGACCCTAATTATTGTTACAATTCCATAATCCTCTCTTTTCTCAAAATTACTTTATACCCCCAAGGGCTAAGGAATGTGCAGCCAGTCGGCGTCAGTCTGTCTGTCCCTCTCAAAAAGGCACAAAAGCCTTAGCTCGAAATTATACCAGAGGGGATTTCTAACTTTTATGGGATCCCTGTAAAATTTCAAAAAACATATTTTCTAATCAAAAACATCTCTTAAAATTGCGTTAAAAAACAATTTAAAATCATTTCCCTTTGGATTGATTTAAAAATTTCTGAGAGATCAACATTTAAAAAAAATGCTTCTGAACGTTGATTATATAAATTCAGATTCTGAGAAGTACATAAAACTTAAGTTTGAAACTGTGATAAGAGGGCTGGATGGACTTTGTAAGGGCCATGTCCCTTAGGAATTTTTAATGATTAGAAACGGTAGATTAAAATGGAAGGCTTGCCTCTTGTGAGTGAGTTGTCTTGTCTTCCTCAACTCTGGATTATTACAAGTCTCCGTGTCTAATAACATTTCCTAGAAAATCTCTCTCCGAGTCAAATTACCAAGTTTAAAAAAAAACTTTGTATAATAGTCCTTAAGGGCCCCGGATAGAAATGTAACGTTTTATAGCTTGTAAAATTAAACCCTTATGTACATAACCCTTATATAAGCTAGTTAATGCAAGCATATTTTTGGTTTTGTTAAGACATTCTTGAGATACGAAACTTATCGTTTCATATAATTTACCACTGCAGGGAAGTACATTTTTTTCGAAACCCTTTTCAGTGTTACCGGTGAGACAAATAGCTTAAATCAGGATATGTCTCCAATATGCTTCACCTTTATTGTTAATTACAGGAGAATTTACTCGTGTTTGTAACACGGGTAAGATACGACATTCATTCCTACGACAGTTATATTGGGAGAAATGCCTGGAGACATTTATGCCTGAGACATATAAAAATTTTCATTAAATCCGATTTCCTATTGTTTTTAATCTCACACCGAAATAAATAATGTAAATAAAACAACGTGGACAAGTCAAAGGTCAAAACATTGCAGTAACTACTAAATTTACAACAATAGTTCAAATAATTGAATCTATGTTACACCAAATACCAATCATGCTGTATTAATATTTCAATTTTGTTTGTGCTACTTATCAAAGATCTTCACACTAGTTACATTTATCATATTTTGTAAATTTTTTATAAGGGCTTGAAAAATAAACAAATTATTTTTCAAGTTTTTAATTATCCATAAAAGTATCTGAAAAATAAAAAATTGTCAACCCTAGCAATAACATACAATTAATTTAGATTTGAACATTTGCAAAGGCACAAATGTCTCCGGCATATTTATCTCCAGACATAAATATCGCAGGCATATAAGTCACATCTCCGTAAGATACCTGCACACAGTAAACGTCCGTCTCTCTCTCTGTTTATTTGAACTAATCGGAAAGAAAGGCCATGGAGCGAGTTTAATAAATAAATATCCTCCCTTAATTTTCCATAGGACATATCAAAACGGCCTCAAGACAGTTTCCCTTGTAGGATAAACGCAGAATTGGTCAGGATTATTTTCTCAAATTTTTCTTGGTAAAATTCTTATGGTTATTTTTTGCTTGGTAGATTGAATGTGTCATCATCATCAGTCACTGAAGATGTGATGAGTGTGTCTCCCTGTCCCACAGATTGGGCTTCTTGTACTCAAAGAGGTAGGCTCAAGAAGACTTAACCGTTTTGTCTAAATTACCATCACAAAAGTAGGAAGACGATCACCGATTACCAAACCTAGAGCTCTCTCAGGGCTACGCTTCTTCAAAGTGTTTTATAAACTTGAGATGATACGGAGATTTTTTTTGGAGTACTTAAGCCCAGATTTCAGAAACCAAAGAGGCAGAAGGATAGAAAAAAAGAGATGACTTGGAAAGGGGTCTGAGATAGGTTGGACATGAAGTGAAATGGAAATTAGATTTATCTACCTTTTATGTGCATGGGAAATATGTGGGTATGAGAGAGGTAGTTATTCTAAATTATGTTTACAATTCTTCTTCTTAGAAAATAGGTACCTAGAAGAATCCAGCATTTCTTCTAAGCTTTATTTATGAAATTTTATAAAATTTTGAAATTTCCCGAGATAAATCGAGAAAAAAACTTTGCTTGGACTTATTTTACAAATTCGTGGGCTTTGAGATTTCAAAAGTAATTATGGAATTCAAACAAAATCCATGTTTCTGTGTGTGTCAGTCTGATTAGGATTTACGAAGAGTTTCTCTACAATGTTCCATCCACTTTACCTATTTGTCGAATTAGCTTTTAATGTCTCACTCAAAATCAAATGCTTCAATTGCAATCCTTAACAATCTAGTGGAATTAAATCAAATGTTTAGTCTATCACAATCAAATTAGTCTATATTAATCACTAAGTTGGAAAAGACTCCTTTTGAGCTGGTCGTTTAACTGTGATAAGGTGTTGAGAGTGCAATCTAAAGTTGTAAATAAATATATATACAATTGTTAAAAATTGTAATTGACGTCGTCAACATATAAATTTGAAATCTGTCCCCATTCGTTACAGCCCAAAATCGGGGATCTTCAGATCCAAAAATGTCCAAACGTGTATCCGTCAAAATGTGTGCCTTTAACATGCCAACAACACTCTTTATTCAATTAATTCCAACAATTAATAACTACTTTAAGCTGTAAATAACGAAAAGATAATAAAGAATTCTCGTACACAGTAACAACTCATATGAAAAGGTGTTTTTCATTCATAAATCTTAAAGCTAAAATCGGCAAGAATTCTCTGCCCCTCTAGAAATGCCCTAAGCTAACTTACTACAAACTAGCTTGGACACACACCACCTAATTACCATAATGGAATATAAAATACTTCTCCAAAGTAACTTTTAATTAAATCCTTGACGTCATACGCAATCCCATATAATAATAACAATAATAATAATAATCTCTTCTTCAAGGTCACCACTTAATGGTTTGTCCAGTACTTGAAAAAATAAACCTGGTCCACACGCTGATCCAATTGCTGGAATATTCTCCGTGCCCCCAAGGAGCTCTTAAAATGCGTCTTCGCATTCCATGGAACTTGTCAAGAGGGCTGTGAGTTATGAAGGTAGCTCTGGAACTGGTGTTATCTCACTGGAGAGCAGGAGGGGCAGTGGTCAACTGTGGCCTTTCCTTCATCAGACACTGTCCCTTTTACCTTGTGACGCTCGTGTCCAGAATCCAGAACTATGCCACATTTGAATATAGATTATATTTAAGGAGCAAAAAAATTAAGGAATAAATTAATGGAGGAATTTCAGTGTCAATAGAAAGGCCGAGGTAGAAGGTCGCATATGGCTATATCACATTAGAGGATCATGTTATCAATGACATTCTTGCAAAGTACTGGACAATAAGGGTCTGTCCATAGTCTTCGTTTTAATGGATCGTTTCTGAAACAGGCCTTAGAATTCGACTCCGAATCATCAGAAACTAAGCGGACGAGAGAATGACCAGAAATGAGCTGGTATTTCAATAAAACGAACCTTCGAGGGTCTGTCGCTCGTTTTTATGGATAATTTCTGAAAGAGACTTTCGAATTCGAGTGCGAGTCATCATAAACCAAATAAACGACAGATTGACTCGAAAAGGTCCTAAATGAGCCAGTCTTTCAATAGACCTGACCCTCGAGGGTCAAAATGTCCAGAGTTTAGTGTCAATGAAATATCTGGACAGTCCGGCATAGCTTGATATAATAATTGGAGACAGGTGTTTCTCGTCCCGTCTCTCAACTCTGTTTGTTATGACGAGAGAGAAATGAACAAGTCAGAATGCAGAGTATATTTTTTTATGACAGCTCTGAGCTACGCCTTCTGCTACTTGAGAATTAAAAGTGATCCTCCTTGCTTAACAATTTAATCGTTAAATGAGAAGATTAAGGAAGCACATGGAAGAGACGAAGTAGGTAGAGAGATATGCGTAGAGGTACTTCGTCTCAGAGAGTCTACCTCTCTCAAACAGTTCACTGCGAACAAGGAAAGTCACATTTACCAACTTTTTTTTACGAGGAGGCGTAAAAAAATAAATCAGGTAGGGACATAAATCATTCAACTTGTTTTTGAAAGAAAAATAAATTCTTAAAATACAATCAACCAGCCCAGCCAAGTTGACGCTCTCTGTGTAACCCTTTTATCAAATTAAATGTATGGGAATACCCTTAAGGACGAGAGGGACCCAAATATCCTTTGAGAACCTCACTTTCGGAATTCCATTGGGGGGTCCCAGAATTTATTTTGGAAAATCAAGAGACTTCACTTTTCACAGAAATTATTCAGATTTTTATTCTGATTTAGCATATACAACAAGGTCCAACCCTATTGGCATTGGGTTAAAATTGACAGTTGATATTAAAGCTAAAAAACTTAGGACTCAAAATTTTCAAAAATAAATTTTACGACCTCGGGAATTTTCCAAAGTCAAGTCAGTACCATTCTTGCTAAAGAGAAGAGAGAACTAGAGAGAACTTTTGAATTTCAATAGTAGAAAGATCATGAATATGTCCCAGAGTTTAGGCTACAAGTAGACCCTTGACCTTGAATAGCTTTTTTTAATTTTCAAAATTAAAAAGATTTCCAAATTAAAATAAGCATGCATAATTTTTTGAAAAAAAAACACAAATACCTCCAAGGTTATCCAACACATGTAGATCAAAACTCAACGATTGTGAGTGATTCGCTTTTGAGTGACCCTAGCGGGTTATAAAAAACGATATTGAGATTCCTCGAATAAATCCTCACCCTGTGCAAGCAATATATGATTAACGATTTTTTTATTTTTTCATCCCTTAATAGCCTTCATGAAATCTGCAGTGTAGAATATGAGTACGACTCTACTTTTTTGTCTCTCAAATCTGCTTGTAAAATTCCATTAAAATCTTCATTAAAACTCCTTAGCTAATCCTAAGTGACGCAATGAAATTATTAGAATGAATATGTTATGCAAATTTAAGGCAAATTGTTAAGTAAGTCAGGTTATTCAGTAGTATAGCAAAACGAAGATGAGCTTCTGCAATCACATCATTAAAATGTTTTAGCAAGAACTGGTGAACCAATACTTGAATAATTATCATTATCAACATCTCTACCAAGAATATCATTTCTAATAGTTAAAACGCAAGCCTCTTGAGTAGGTGGCTTTAACCGGGCTTTAATGGTTTTAACCACCATGCTACATGGGATTTTTATTAAATACAAAATAATCCTTTGTAATTTATAGCATCTTCTCTAAATTTGATTAGTAGAATACAGGTTTCAAAATGTGCCATGTTTTTTTTTAAACTTCTGAATGTTTTAATGTTTTTTATAATAGAGTTTTGTGAAATTCTGTCATATTGTAATTCTTAAGTGAGGGGAAGGTAAACTTAATTTCATAAAACTTGAATTAAGCTCACTAACTTTAGGAAGATGTTGATTAAATAATTTTAGAGCTCTTTTCCTTTCTTGTCATTTTAATTGTTGACAGATTGTGTAATCAATGAAGTACTGATTGTGAGTGATTATTATACTTAACAGTTTTCATAGCCTTCAGCTATCAACTACTTTAAAGACGTTCCTTAATACCAAGATTAATTATAGAATTTATAGTTTCGACGTAACTTGCCGTTTCCATTGGCCAGACCAGAATGCTTACATAAAAAAAGATTTTGAAAATAAACTATTTTTGTCCTACTGACCAATATCGGATTATTTTTTGCAGAAGCCAGTAGTGGTAATTTAATTCAGAATATGGCCTTAACAAATAAACTAACGAATGTAGTAAATTTAATTAAACAAGTTCAGCTATTGGGAACGAAATCTCAAATCTGAAACACAATAGCTTCGCTAAAAATAATCTTATAACATCGTAATCTGAGAATCTCCAAATGTCTCACCTCGGTTCAAATCTAGGCCACTTAAGTCCATCAGACTACGCTTTTCTATTTCAGTGTATATCACATCACTCACAACTTCACAAGATATTCTCAAACTTGAAACTTAATAGCTATTCTAGTATCGTTATTCAATTGTCTATTTAAACTAGGCTAAAGATTAGTTTATCTGTATTTCATCTAATAAATACGAGGCATTTTGGTAAACCATATGTAAAGAGTATTCGACTAACAGTTTCTGAAATTTCCCATCAGAACCATCAGACCTTAGGAAAGATGGTGTATGATAAAAACTATAATCAGTATTTTTCAATGTATTCAATATTTTATTTGAAAACTCAGTTCAATACAATTCTAAAATTTTTTTCTTACAAAAAGATGCAGCAATAATTGTAATTCCATCTAGTCCTAAAGATATTCAGAATTGCAAGACAGACATGAGAATTTAAATCCAATGTAACGCAGTACTCGAGGATGGAAATGTCCTTACAAACACTCAAACAGAAATGGTTGTAAGGCAGATGATCGTGAAGATGAAGTAATAGCCGGGATAACGAGTAAATGATCAGACAGATTTAGTAACCATTAACACAGCTGAGGGTACAAGGCCTGGAAATAACACAATAACTTTACATTCGAAATATACCTACTATTTTGATTCAACCCATGGACCAACGTACCTAAAGCATCCAGCGGAACGTCATAATCCTCTCCAGTAAAAACTCGCCGAGGGAAATTAGTCATAAGGTTGAAAGGCCCGATAGCTCCATCATCTCGATTAAGTTCAACGTACAGTCTGACAGATGCAAGAGGCTCATTGACGCCAAATGACTGAACTAAAGTCTTACCAGTGGGCAAGCGTAGCTATAATCAAATAAATACAATCAAATCCAGCTCCCTTTATACAACATACCTTTATGCTCAATTTCAGTTGCCTATCTTACCTGCAATTTCGTTTGAGAGTAATCTTTCTTAACAGCCGGAAGTTGGGCTTCACTGGTTTTGGCAGAAGGTATCGGCACTGCCGCAGCAGCAGCGTCACTCGTTCCAGGCTCATACCCTCCACCAAACTTGGCCTTTCTCGCTATCTTATCCGCTTCGATTTGAGCCTTGACCCTATCTCTGGCTCTTTTGTCATCAAGCTTCTCCTGACGACGCTCCTCAGCGATCTGCTTCATTTCCACTACTTCCATCCGACGCTTGTGTTCAAGTAACTCCTTTCCACTAGTCATGCGGATCTTCTCCTTCTCAAGCTCCTCTCGTGCCTCTCTCGCCTGTCGCTCGGCCCTTTTCTGCTTTAGAAGCTCTTGAAGAAGGGCCTTCTGCTGTATTTTCTCTTCATCTGTCAGAGGCTTCTTCTCCTCGGAGGACTCTGTAAAGTTTGAATGCTTTGTTTTGGCTGCATGGAACTCCACTGTCTCCATGTTTTTAAACAGCTTGCCACAGCTATAATAAATTAAGTAGATACGATAAGGTTTTATTATTTAAACGGGACAGGCTGGATTTAATCTGCTTTTCCACTAACTCTTCACACTTGTAGGACTGAGGAATACCGACCTCCACAGTTTTGGAACCAGATTCCTCTGGATTTTCCACCGAGAGATTCTCTGTCGAAGTACTTCCACCACCACTTCCACTACCAGCTGCTTTCGAAGAACTCGGCTTGTCCTCAATGTTAGTTAACAACCTATAAAAATTTTAAATGGTAAAATGCATTTTTATTTGGGTACATTGTTGTGAACTTGTGATTGAGTTTGTTACCATTCCATGGCCGGTTCAATCCCTTTATTACCCGTCACATCCACCGCCTTTTGACTAAAATTTCAAAATAAAACCCATCAACTAACAAAACATGGATTAACTAAAGCACCCCTTAGGGGCACGAAAAATTCATTAATTGTTGATAATACAAAATTAAAATTTATTTCTTACGCTCGATCCTTATCGAATCCCATTTCGATCAAACTTACAACAAAGTCTGCCATGTTTCTCACACACCTAACTTTGATTTTCGACAATCCTTCGAGTTTGACAAGATTGCAGAGTTTCAAAGTTTCAAAGACAAAAGACAGAAGAAAACACAACTATTTTTGAACATGTTACACAAGTCAGTGACTTGACAAACCAATAAACCGACTGAACAGAAGTTCAATTTTCCCGCTTGGAAATAAGCAAATTTTTCTATGGCTTTCTTAGCATAATAGTGTGTTTTTTGCATGTCTGCAATTCGATGACATCGCAAGTCGCAACGCAATTGTGAGGGAGGTTCTTGATTTGTTAACCTGACCTATAAATACGACTTTAATTTAATTCGAATTATGCAAGAAAAATGTAAATTTGTTTCGATTTTAGCAGGGTGGATTGATCCTAGTTTGACTAGTTTAGGATTTTGGGGCTAAATGCGAATTAGTTCCGCGTAAAACTCAAATCCCTCGTGCATTCCATGCGGGCTCCTTTTCTACATCTTCATTACATTTTACAACCTTAATCTTTCTTAAATAAGCCTTTAATTAAACTTTAACACTTGAAAACAATTGTCCCTACTTTGAGAAAGAAAAGGCTTTGCAACCATGGGCACTTTATCGCCTCCATTTATATTGTGTCCTTTGTCGGACAGGAAGGAGCTTCTTGGAATGAGTGAGGACCGACTTCAAAATAAAGTCATCATCACAATCGGCCGGAACATTGCCATTCGTTATCATGTAATTTTAAATATTTTAAGTCTCTTAAAGCTTCATTAGAGTTATTTATTTTTCGAATCTCATCATGTTTCCCTACATCGCAGATTTTGGAGCAGAAGCAAGAGACGAGCTGGACGATAAGCCGTCACTGGTTGACCTCCAAGGTCGTTTATTGCCCGGAACTTGAAAAGTATGGAGCCATTGTTGACAATTCTGCTGTAGCTCTTTGGAATGAGGATGATACGGTTCTGAAGCAGTTCAAGAAGCACAAGGTATGTCTACGCATTTGCATGGTCAACTAAAAGCCATGGGATAGTGGGATGGAAGGTTATTTTATGTCGATGTATTTTCAGTTTACAGAGCCAGTGTTTGAACTCCGACCTACGAGGACTTTAGGAACGCTTGTTGTTTTTGAAAATGGATTTGTAACCCCTCTGACTCGAGCAGCTGAGAACCGAAATATTGCAGACTCTAACGGTTTTATCGATACGAAGACTGAAATCATTGTGAATTTGGAAGTTAATGAGAACGCGGAAGAAGTTATATTTGTTATTGGCCAGAAAACTGGGGATAAAAAGGTATGTCTGTAATTGAAAAAATATATTCGGATTGATTTAATAAAAACTTAAATGTATTTATTTGATGGATTCAGGTTCACCGGCACATCCAGATGAGAAAGAGCTTGAGAGTCGTCACGGTCAAGTTGTCCCTTTCATTGAAATCAGATCCAGCAGCGGTTAAGAATATTGAAGTTATGTCGACTATAGATATTTCACAAAATAAGCTGGAGATAGTGGGACATAGTATTCTTACAAATGATAGCAGCACGGACAGTTCTTTAATTTATCTTTGTAAGGTTTTTTTTTATTGGTTTATAAAAATCAAAAAAATGTCACAAGACTCACAAGTATCTAAATGATATATTTTTTGTATCTATGCAGGTTCTGATGGAAAGCTGTATCAACAACTGCTAGGGCTGACATCGAAATCAGAGACGGGGGCCGTGATCGGTTATTTAGGAAAGAACGTGAGTGTAAAAACCCCGGTGGTAATGAAATTCGTGGAAGACGGTTCCAGTTTAATTATTTACGGGAGTGACCCTTCTGAAGAAGGAGCCGTTGTGTTCCTTTACGACGTAAAATATGCTCTTGTCATCGCCAAACAATCCCTGAAACTTTATGGAACTCCACCAATTATGGAACGAATAGGAGGAAGTGTGATTGTTCCTGTTGGGATGCACATTTTGGTTTTGGGCTTCCGAGCTTCCAAATCATTGCTTAGTTCTGTGGTCGGAATGCACAAGATTCGATCAGGTGAGGAAGTTTTTGAAGAACGGAGCCCTTGGATAGTCTCCGGATCCGAGTGGGACGTTGATAAAGATGCAGTGCATAAATCTGTGATACAGAAGCGAAAGAAGAAGATGGAAAGTGAGAGCAGAAAAGAGATGGCTATGATCAAGGAAACGTTTCCGACCTGCTGGAAGATCGTCCAACAGTTTAAAATCTTGGAGAGAGAAGGACAACCAGAGTCATCGTAAGTTTGATTTTAGAAATATTAGCTTCCAAATTCTTAGCATTGAGGACTAGGCTTAAATTTACTGTGGAATTGACTGTATAGGATTTGCAATCAGATTATTCCTATGGCTCTGGAACAGAATAATTTGGCAGCTTTGGACTGGATTTTGGAGGCATTCACTGATATCCCCGAAGCATACTTAATCACAATCCTCTCGTACCTTCTAAGCCAGTTACCTGAGCCCACTGTGGTCAGGAAAAAAATGGCATCAACTCCAACAAAGTCATCTTCAAATGAAGAGGCTGTGGAAGAGATGGAAGTTGATGATTCCGTTTATTCCCCGAATCTACGTATTAATCGACTCATCCTTCGTAGCTTTGATGAGAAAGAGATGATTCGAAACTTGCCCTCCTTAGACTATGACCGAGTACGTCATTTTATCCTTTACTTAAAGTCTATGATGGATCAATTTTGGCCATCACTGCAAAATCAGGAGGATGAAGAAACCGAAGAAGGAAATGCATCTTGTTGGATGAAGTGGATTTCAGCTCTCTTGGATGCTCATTACCCTAAATTTGTACTAAATAACGAAATAAGTTTGATTCAAGAGATGTTAGCAATTATGGAGGAGAGGTCGAAGTTCATGGATGCAATTGAGGAGCTTGAACCCTATCTCTTACTCACTTATAATAAGGTTAAGTTTGACCCCAGCCCTAATCCAAATAGCAGGTGGAGATCAGAAGTTATTACATTTGTTTGAATTGGAATTTCGGCTTTCAGCATAGTTAATAGAACCAATTATCTATGGCGGTACTTTCTTATTTTTTGCTAGCAAGCTACAACTTTAAGTTAAATTTTTAAGAATTTAAGTGAAAAAGTGAATACGATTGATTTAACTATATAGGCACCTATGAAATTGACCTAGATTAACTTAAGAAATATGACGTCACTTGTGGATATTAAAAATTTGTTTTCTTTGTAACTTCCAAAATGTTCTTTAAAACTTTTGAGCTACTAAGCTGCACAGTGACCAGATATCAGTAAAAATCCTGACAGCCAGGAATCAATTACCTAGTTAATACCTAACAAAACTCAAACAGCATGGACAATGGACACATTCTAACCGTAAACCTATTTTAATCGCCATAAATTCTACCAAGGTTATTGCGTACTGCGTACTCAATGTTCTCTGATAAACGATATACTACCTACGTTAAATAAAAACATTTTATCACTAATCTCATTCATTTCAGCAAATCAATACTTGGCCCATTTATTTATTAATAAGAATTAGGGCACACACTTACAAACATTACCTTTTCTGAACTTTTACATACTCAGAGATTATTTAATTCCGTATCTAGGTTGTTTGAATCTTGAATATATGCCAGCATAATCAGCTGAAACAAAATTAGCACATTCACGACTAGTTAAAATTCAAGATAGCATGGGCCAACGACTTTCATGTATTATTATTCAAGATGAAACTTAATTAGGTTTGAAGTTGAGAAATTTCTGCATGCCGGCCATATAGGTACTTATTTAAAAACTCACAGGTGCAACTTCATATAGCCCGAGCCAGGTTTATAAAAAATTTCAAGCTTCTAAGCCAATTTAT
>JAQFYM010001019.1:0-42082 GCA_034694785.1 Agrenia bidenticulata
AGGATAATAAAATTATAAGTAAACAAAACAGTAATATTATTAAAGGACCGAACTTTCCAACCAAAGGGTCCAAACCTTCTTCAAATATCAGAAATTCTTCTTTCTCACCAGCCACCTCACCCTCAGCAACGAAATCCTTATTCCACTGCTACCATTTATTCGGAGTAGGTACCTGGGTACAGGACAATGACATTGGTTGCCCCCTAATTAACCTTCAATACTATAATAAACAGGATTTTTTTTTTAAAATTTGAGCCATTATCGACCTAAATAATGCCAAAATATGGTATGCCATATATGGCCATAATGACCATTATAGAAGGAAACATAATTTTGTTCCTCCATAATATGGACATACCATATTAGGAGTCCCTGAGTCCACACAAAATTCTGCGCGATTCGTGCCGTGGCATGCCTAAAACTTAAATTTGAGTAAAAGAAGCTTCGGGCATAAACGTTTTTGGCTGAAAGAGAGACGCCCTTAAGTTTGTGATCTAAAAAAAAATTGTATTTACAGATATAAATACGATAAGATTTAAGAAAATCAATATTTTATTATTTTATTATTTGGACTAGGGTTGCCATTCCCCGGGGCAAGTTTTACCCGGGGCAGAATTTTGACAATTTTTAATTCCCCGGGGCCCGGGGGGTAAGTTCGGGTTAACACGTATTTAAATATACAAAAAAAAAACCTTTTAAAACCTTTGGCTAGTATTAATTTTTGAGTTTATGTAGTTTATTCTAGTGTAAAAAATTATACAAACGTTTTTACGAGGGGGTGGAATTTCGTTTTTAATCGTTATACATTCATATTAAAAAGGTTTCTAATAAGAAATCAAAACAAAACTATATAACATAATCGTAGAGGTTTAACACAGTGGCGTAGCCAGGAATTTGTGAAAGATGAGTTTTTTTAATTTTTTTGAAAAATAACTACTTTTTGATGCAAAATAAACATGTTAATTTATATTATTTTGAATTTATCCTATGTGCACTAAAGCAAAAAAAAATTTCTACTAATTTTTTTGAACTCTTAAGAATCTTTAGCTAGTTTCATTAATAATTTTTTATAAATGCCCTTAGTATTTATTACTCTAAGTCGGCTTTAACTTATCTAAAAATACAATAAATATGTTTTCTCTACCCATCTATTAATTTATTGTGGAAAAACGAACCCGCAAACTAACGTGGACAAAATAAAAGGTAAACTGCACGCGCTTGGTTTTACAATATAAGGATATTTTCGGATTTATAGTCTATTCCGTTTTTAATAAAATCGATATTGTTTTTCATATTTATTTAATAGCGTAGAGCATTCATAAGATTTTTTTCTTAAAAAAAAAAATGAATTTGCGATTGCTAGTAAAAAACATTCAAACGCGTGCAATTCTAAATAAACCATATCTTTGCAATACTTGTATATATTTGTTTTATGTTTTAAAAAAGTGTTTTCTATGTCATATTTTGTGCATTCATCATGGTTATTTTCATTAAAATGGAAAAATTGTCAATATTGCGCGTAAAAAAGACTTCCAACGTCTTTGTGTATTAGCCTTATATAAAAGCATTTTAATCCTCACAATATTTATGGAAGTTCATTTCCTGTTCAACTCGTTAATTTACGAAATAAGAATTCAAACATACAGCAATTGTTTTTACTGATACTTTATTAGAAACCTAAAATTATCTTATCTTTTTAGAATATAAAGACATAGCTTATTTTTGATGATGTTATTTACTGTAACCGCTTTGGGTCACGAGCATACGAGACAAATATCAAAATTATTTTCATGTACAGGATTTGACGCAAATTTGCGATATACTCTGTAAAAATTTATTTAAATTTATAAATTAAACAATTACTATTTCATATATTTTTTTTTGTGCGTAACAAAATGTAAACTCTACATGTAAACAGATTTTACTTTGTCTATCAGCACACATACTTTAATTAAACTTTAATGGATACAAAACGCAAATTTACTTTTCCCAATGTAATTGAGCGAAATATAACGGATCATTCTACACTACTAAAATCCGTATCAATTGTAAAAACCTGTTACTAATTTTTATTTATGAGTTTTTATTATATCAAATCTTGAAAACGAACAAAACGAAACATTGAAACTATTGTCGATCTCTATTTTTGCTTTCAAAGTTCCCAAAAATAATTTACTTATTTTTTACTAATTATCCATAACAAGCTAAAATTGTTTTAAATATTGTATCGTTAACGCTTACATTCATTTACAAAATCTGTGAATTATGTGATTTATGTTTTTCTTTGATTGGGGTCTATTAACATGAACCTTATTCTGTAATCATATTTCTGCAAGTATTATTAAACAACGTTTTGTTTACCAGTAAGTGGCTCCGCGTCAGTTTAATAATTGAACGCATTTTTTTCGTGCCAGTAAGATGCGCATAACAAATCACAGACAATATTGGTGTCATTTTCAAAACACAAAACATATGCTCTTTCTATTATTTTTGTTATTAAGCAGTCAATTTTTCTGTATTTTAATGTGTTTTACATGGTTAAAATTCTATTGTACATTTTGATTAAAAATTGCTTTGAAGCATGTTTTTAAAATTATAATTTTGATATTGAAAAAGAAAAAGAAAAAGAAAAAGTACATGAAACGTATAAAAAAAATAATAGTTTTTTTGTATTTGTAACTTGGATTAAAAGAAAGATTGAAATATGAGAAAAAGTAAGAAATGCTAAGTATTTTTGCTGTAAATAAATTTCTAAATATAAAAAACTATGATCGTTCATTGTTGTTCATCATCAAATACATTGCCTTTGTATCAATATGTTTAGATTTTTGTTTTGTGCTTTATATATAGATTTACATTTTGTTTGTAGAGCATCATAGAAAACTTGTTGATTGTTTGCATAGAATAAATAAAAATTCAATTTTTTTTTGTGTTAAATTTTGGTAAAAGTAAATTACGTTTTAGGTAAGTTTCCATTTTTTATATTTTAAATAAGATTTTATGATCTAAAAAACGACGGCACAAAAAGACCCCTTTATTTTAGACGCACATTTTTTTCGAAGGAGAGGTTTTGTCCCCCCTATCCCCCCTAAATACGCCAATGGTTTAACACACTTAAACATGACATAATGTACGAATATGCAGACACAAAAATATAGCAAAGTAAAGATATTCAGACTTTATAGTAAAAAAACATTGTTCTGATAATAAAAACGTTTTAGGGCGTGTCTTTTTCATGGTTTTTTAAAAGTTCTAATTGTTTTTAAAAAAAAGTGTCTTTTTTTGCCAAAAAAACGTGCATAATTACAAGCAAAAAACTATGTGTCGTTTTACAGTTATAAAAAAAACGGTTTTTTTTTTAAATGCTTAAGGCGGGGATCTTTTTTTAATTTCTGTAAATTTTATACGGGCAAAAACATTTATATCACAACCACATATGTCTTTTTTAAAAAGTTTAGACCCGGGTTGTATACGCTTATTTTTTATGCCATTAAAAAACGGTTTAATTATTTTTTATGTCTTGCCAATTAGTTTGCGTAAAAATAAAAACAAAAACAACATACATAGACTATTATTATCGAATATAAAGTTTTGCTTATGACAAAAGGTTGAAATGTTATTTGCAGTACTAACATGATAAAGTAGTTGAAAAAATATAACAAATCTAAATTTACGGCAAATTAAATATAGTCATTTAAATAAACATTAGGTTGCAATTTGCGGTTATACCTTACTTTTTCATGCGTCTAATGACATTTCATTTTTTTGAAATAAAAAAATTCTCATAGATTATACATACACATTTTTTATGTTCATTTACACAGTCCATAATAAGTATTCTTATTATACTTAATATTTTCTATTTCTAATTATAGTTTTAATTTCGTTACCCTTCTATTTGAAGAAGAGAAGGAAGAAAAGAAAAACAAATATTGCCAATTATATGGAATTACATAGTCAAATGACAAATAAATGAATAATATGTTTAATAAAGAGTAGAACTTTTGCTTGTTATGATTTCCTTCTTTTTACTCGTTTTCATCCTATGTCTCTGAAGAACACATAATAAACATCCAAATAGGTGTTTTTAAGCATGCCCTAGAAAGAGGGTCATTTGCAAAAATGTGTTTATGACGTCATTGTAAATTGCTCAAAATCGACTTTATTTTGTGAAAAAGACACATCTGTTTAAAAACACGAACTAGTGTTTATAAACGTTTTTTAAAAAGCGTTTCTGCCCGCCGAAAACGACACAAAAAAAGAAAGTCGATCATTTTTTTGCAAAAACGTTTTTTAAAAGCGTTTTCGATCGTTGAAAAAGACAAAAAGAACAATAAGGGCAAAAACAGTTTATTGCAACGTTTTTAAACACTTTTTGATTGTGTAAAACGACACGATCGTTTTTTTTTGAACAAATTGCAAACACATTAAAAAAACGACCGCAAAGTAACGCCTGTTTATCTAAAAAAGACACGCCCTTATTTTTTGGTACGTCGAACTTATTGTAACCCACATTTTTTTTGTTTAATTACAGATAATATGCATTTTTTACTGTCGGTGTTTGCATAAAAGCTCCACTTTGCCCAAGATAACAATGCAGACTACCATTAATTCGCTGAGCATGCCACAATAAACATAAAGGTTTTTATATTTACAAAAACGCCACATGAATATTGTTCTAGTAAATTTTTTTACATCTAAAAATATATAAAATCTTTTTATTTTTTAAATAGTGAGCTGTTCCCTCCTGGATACGGATCTTTCATTAATGAAATATAAATTAGCTCTTTAAAGTACATTACACCAATAAAACAATAATGAAACAAAAAAAAGCTTATAATAGCACATCAAAGCTAAAATGAATACGTTTTGTCAATTTATATATCATGGCTTCTTAATAAAAAGTTTTATTATAGATATTTTTTTTTCTTTTTTTTGCACCATCAGTGCTTTTTTTTTCCGTTATACCCCAGGGACCGATTTTTTTTTACCGGGGGTACAAAAAAAAACGCTTTTTATTAATTAACCCGGGTCCCGGGGAAAGGCAAACCTATTTGTGCCTTAAGAGAAATTGTGTTGTATAAGTAATAAATACGGGAATTTAATTTTACTTTAGTTTTCTATTTCTATTTCCGATCGAGTTTTCTTTGTTATTCTAGCATATTTAATTACCTCATTTGTATAAAAAAATAACTTAAAATGTTGTGTTAATTTCAAATGTTGTTTTTTTTGTCTTAACAAAGTTCATAAAGAAAAAAAAACATATCCCACAATTTTTATGCCAAACCCCACTTATTGATAGCTTTAAGTCTTTCGAGTGTATGCGCGCGTAAAATAATTTAGGTTCATAAAGCTATTTAAACAAAAAATTGTATAATAAAACATTATTTTGAAAATTTATAGACGTCTATAAGTAATTTTTCACCAATAAAAACAGCAAATGTAAAATAATATTAACACCCAACCACTTTTTTATTATAATGTAACATCAAATTATTAGATATAACATACTTGATTTGGAATATGCAACTTTTTTTTACCGCGTAAGTACTACTAAAGATTTAGAATTTACTAATAAGGTTGAAATATAAAAGATTTGTAGTATATTTCAATTTAATGATTATAATTTACCAAAATGCTGCTTATTACTCTTTATTTGTATGAAAAATAACTTTTAAACAAAGTGCATATATAAAATGTTATACACATGTATTTTGTGTAAAAGTATAATTATTATAAATTCAAATCAGTCGTACAACAGGATTATACATATATTCAAGCCTATATGATGCATTTTAACTTGTAATTATACACTCAAATAGTTAATTAGACAATTTGCTTATTATTGAACATGTATGTTTATAAAAGATCGGATTTTTGCCTGGTTTTTTTAAACAAAAACCAGGCATTTTCGGTCATTTTAACCTGCTTTTTTTTTGAAAACCGTGCTTTTGTGTGTTATTTTCTTATAATAAAACGGTTTTCAACATTTTTTTGACACAATAGATACAGATTTAATGATATTTCAGTACCTTAGGCTGCAATCAAATACGCAGGCAAGGGGTCATAACAGCACTTCTTGCATTATTATCAGTAGATACATGCATATTAGACAAAATAAGTGGTGCAACAACAGTGTTAAATCTTTTTACGGTTAAAAATATTACATTTATGAAGATGCATGTGAAAAATTGCAGACAGTTGCAAGAAAACAGTCTTTCGGGTACAAAATAAAATGTTACACAGCGTATTTCTTTTTAGTTGAACTGCTTGATTTGCATTTTTATTATGCAGAATCTTGCTTGTATCTTTTTGTTAGCAACCATATTTCTTAAATGTTGAATCCCACAAAAAAACAAAAAATTATTCGATTTTTATCTTATTTTTTTTTGATCAGGATATTAGTTTTTAAGCTCGTTTTTTTTAGTTTATGTTCTATTTATGTATAAATCTTGTGCTACTGGAACCTTTTTATGCGTAGTTATAATCTGTCACAATATTTATATTTTTTAACGCAATATATTATGTCTATTGTAAATTATTTTACAGTCAAAAACCATCAAAAAAACGATTGAAATTAGTTAAGGAACATTTCTGATGTTAATACGTATTAGTTTTTAAAAGGGTTTTTATTTAATTCTTTTAATACGGTAAATCTAATAAACAGGAATATGTATATGAAAAAAATATGTATAACTGATATTAAAAACATTTCACAATATTAATAGATTTAATTTATTTTATTTTAAAATTTAGAAGTTACAAATTCTGTTGAAGCGACATCCGGTTAAACATGTAGCAATACATGTAACAATCCGACCTGTAGTTATAACGAGAATTCCTTCTGTTATACTTTTTTATTACAAGCTATTCTAAATATATATTTGATACCTAAAAGTGTCTTATTCTTCTTGGTAGAGTTTTCTATAAGAAGATATACAATTCGTCGGAAATATTACATTTAAGGCTGCAAACAATTTAATTGTAAAAATACATTTATGTAGAATATACAACTTTTTATCTTGAAAAAAAACATTTAGACATTTGCCGGCAAACACCGGGGTTTTTTAAAAACCTTCGTTTTGCCGGTAAAATGTAAAAATGCCGGATACCGCATTAATTCGATTCCCGACTGATAAAGAAAATAATTCCTTTGTCTTGTTTTGCATATGTATAAATAAAATAAATTTTGACTAAAATAGAAAGCTAATTCTCTTTCTATAACCAGTTAGCGCACAAATTGAACCAGATATTAGGGCGCGAAAACTACAAGGTATATAGTTTAGTCATCATTTCCAAAAACTTTTGCCCACTCAGCTTCACCACCCATAATTACTTTACTTACGCGATCAAATTTTATCATTAATAAGCCCATATAAATTATTACACATCCAGAGGCAAATATTGATGATTTTGATATAAGTGTCAAACATAAGTATTTTAAAAGCTGGTGCTTTGTAAGTTTCTTGAATATACAGAAATCCAAAAAAATGTGACAAAAAAAAATGAAAGATCGATCTGTTCTTTTCTGTTCTGTAAAGTTATTAAAAGGGATATTATTGTAAAAGTTACTTTGAAATTACATTTTATTCGAATTTCATGTTTTTTCACATACATATAGAAAATTGAGTGTTTTTAGTGAATTACTCCCACGCAAAAATACAGCATATATGCTGCATTCAGGCGCGTACCCAAAGGGGTAAAGGAATAAAAGGGGATGTGCCCTCTCTTTGTTAAATTTTGTTTTTGCCAGAATTTACGTGAGAGAGGTCTTTTTTTTGGTCAGATATTGCTTTTATTTTTAGATTTTTTATTAAAAATTTATATAGATTGTTTTTTTTTTAAAAATTGAAAGGTTGTAAACGATGTAAAAATCGGTTTCGAGCCCTATTTTTTTTAAAAAAATCCGACTTCCTTCCGACTCAAAAATTCCTGGGTATGACACTCGCGTAGCTCTTTTATTTATCACTTATTCATGGTTATTATGAATTTAAGCTCTCAATAAAGGTCTGACAGATCCTAAAAAACGGGTTTTATATTATAAACTAGATATAACTGTGCAATTTTATTACCCATAAATGATAAAAAATAATATTTGTAAATTTATTAATGCGTGTGCGTTTTTTGAGAAATATTTAGATATAAATTTAAGTTTAACTGTTCAATGATGGACATTTAGTATTTAATATTTACTAGATTGTAGTGTTTCTTATAGTATTTTCATATAAAAAATATTTCTAGTGTTTTACAGAAATTTTAAAATTTACCGCAACAAAGACTTATAGTTCATCTACTTATTTTATAGGGTTATATTTAATTTGTAAACATATAATTATAGCTTTCTCACGAAAAAGAAAAAGGAAATCTGCGATGTGTGATTTCACACATATTGTTTAAAGCTCTGCTATTTTTATTAGTCTGTGTGTTTATACTTTTTAATGTGCACGATGAAACTGCGGAAAGACATTCCGAAATTAATCTAGCCCAGTTAATTTTGCTACAAAAATAAAAATAATACTTCTAAAGAAACTAATATTGAAAATTAATTAATTAAGTCATAGAAAAAATTGTCCATTATAAAATGCAGATGACATACGAACATACAAATACAATGCCTTTAGACCTTTTCTATTTTTTACGAATATTATTGGGGTTAATTTACAAAAAAAAAATAACTAAATAACTTCTGTTAATGTATTTATTTTATCAAAATAATAAAAGTATATTTAAATGCATCATAAGTAAAAAAAGAACATACAACTAAATTTCTCTTTTTAGATGACAAAAATTATGAGGGGATTTAATGTACACCCTTAAATATATCTTATAAACACAAAATAAATAGTAAGAAAGCACTTTATGACAAAAGTGGTATATTTTTTATACTCTCAAGAACTTTGTGTTTCTAGTTTTAAAGATTCATGTTTTTAAATTTACCATATACGGAAAATTCCTAAGCAATAAGGGGTAAAAATATGTGGGGGATTACCTGTACTAGCAAATATTGACTTACAGTATATCTGCAAAAAAAATTGCTTTCGTATATATTTTGTTAATAAATACGTTCAAATGTAAGAAATCATCATAAATGCTGTATCAAGAAATAAACAATTTACGAGACCAGTGGCGTACCCAGGGGGGGGGGGTGTACCCCCCTTCAGAAAATTTTTCACGCCTGAATTTAAGGGGGTGGTTTTTTTGTGCAGATATTTTTTTCATTTTAAGAATCCAAATAAAAAAATTTAAACTAAAATTTTTTCTAAAAAAAATTATAAACTTTAAAACATCGAAAAACAAAGTTTTAATCCAAACTTTTATAAAAAACACTGACACCCCCGGGCTCAAAAATTACTGGGTACGCCACTGTACGAGACGTATACAACTTTTATATAATTATATTACAAAAGAATATGCACTTTTTTATATTTTGAAAATATTTTTATTCTTCCATAAATTAGAAGGCATCTTTAAACCTTGATTACAAGACAAATTTACATAATAAATAATATACACAAAATAAAAAACTACGAAATTATAAAAAAACTTTGAAATATTTAAAGGTTGCAAAATGGGCTCAGAGTTTGAAAAAAAGACCGTTAAAAAGCTTAAAGAAAATTAAGTATTGAAGCAAATAACTTGTTTAATTAATTTTTAAATAAAACGACGTTTCTATTTAGAAAAAAAATATATTGCATTGTATATTTAATAATATAACCATTGTATATTTAATATAGTTTTTGTTCTATTCACCTGATTATAACAAACAATGAAATAAAAGTTTTTTAGAAAAAAAATCCCTTAAAGCGTGTCTCAATAAATTTACCGGTAAATTTTGCCCTGTAAGATTGGGGCAATAAAAAAACACTAGTGATTTTTTTTGTGTCCCAAATTTCAATTTATGAAAAAATATCTAGAGAAAAGCCCCTTCAATACTTGAGGGGGATAAAAATGATCTAGTGTATTTTTTTTTTTTTGCATAGTTCGACACGACAACAAAATACAATATATATAAAAAGGTTTTAATTTATCAGAAAACATCGACATATGAAAACAAAAAAAAAATCAATATAAAAAGTACAAGCATATAAACTGCATCACTTGCTGTAGCAAAATAAGAGTGAGGGCAACAGGGGGCAATGCCCCAGTTTTTGGTAAAAAGGGCTCATTTTTCATTTTTTTAACAACTAAATTCTTAAGGGTAAAGAACAAATAATTTTTTACAAAGAAAAATTTTAACGGACTTTTTAAAACTGTAATTTGTTTCTGTAAATTAAAAGTATTTCGTTAAGGAAAATTTTTTATTACCCACCTTTCTGAAAAGTCGGTCTTAGCCCGCACAGCAATACTTTTTCAATTAACTGTTGCATATTTGTTTATTCAATAGATTTCAAAGCATTTTGAAAAAATATTTTTGTTTATTTATTTTATTAAAATGTTGTGTCTCATTCTTAAATCTAGGAAAAAAACCCGCAAGAGAATTTACCTAGAGGGATTTTCACTTTTGATATTTTTGGGACACTCCTTTAATAAAATAGAATAGTTAAATGCATCTATTGACCCTAGAATTATACACTTGAACGTTGGCATACACAAACTGCTTTTGACTTATGCAAAATCAACATAAATAACCAATAAAGCTATAAGGTATTTTTTCAATTTTTATGGCAAATTTTTGCAGTCTTTTTCTCTTTTTAAAAAGGACATATTAAACATATATATGCAAAAAAAATACGCTTTTTTAGCAAAAAATTGTTTTTTTTTTGATTATACACAAGTTTGGGACTCGCGCGGGTCGGACAACGATTTGAAAATTTCGGATCGGGTAACGCGGTTCGCGGATTTACCGACGCGGATTTTATAGTAAAACAAAGACACTTGGAAAGCATTTCTATTAGAATTAAAAATCCTTTAAATGACACATGTAACAACATAAACAAATTTGTCGTGAAGTTATACCCAAGAGCGGGACCCGCGCGAGTCGAGTTACACTTTTCGGTCGCGGGTTGGATAATTGCACGCGTTTATACGAATGTTGATCCGGATCCGGTACGCCCTTGGTTATAAACCTTTTTACCATCTTTTCCATTTTAAATAAATTATGTTGAAACAATGTAGCGCTTTATGCGGTTTTCATGGGCCTTTTAAGATAGTGCTGATATTCTATGATGTGGGGCCCTGATTTCTGACAAAAAATAAATCCTGAATATTACTATCTTTTTTTTGTAAAAATATAATAATTTCATCATAAAAAATGTTTAGGTATGTTTTTGCGTAAAAAAATATATATTTTATATTAACAAAGATTTTTAAGTTTTACGTATATATTAGTGCTAAGCATATTTTTTTAAAATCGTACACTTTACCCGCGTTAACTGTAGTAAGGTAATAAAAAAATGCAAATAAATCTGCAAAATAATTTACTACTTTTTACCAACTTGTAGAATATATGAACCTCGTTTATTTTATTACTTGTTCTTATTTTTAATTCAAAGTTTTAAATATCGATAGAGGTGGATTCACATTTCAAAGGGGCCCGAGTGCACTTTTTTTTCAGGGGCCCCTTTATTATATTTCTAGTTTTTTTTAGTGGCAGGCCGTCATCAAAACCAGTTTTTTATTTTTATTACTGTTGCTATCATAATTTGCTGTTAAAGCTATATTGAATCATCCGAAAAACTTTTATGTGTTTTTGGCGTACATCTATTTTTTTTTTTAAATTTAAAGCATAAAATTCCGAAAAGGTATTCATAGAATGTGTAGACTAGGTAAGCAATGCATTTAAAAAATAAAATTGTCAAGTAGTTTGATAAAAAAATAATTTTAAAGTTTATTTCTAAAATTGGCAAAATTTTGGTTAAAGAGCCGTTTTTGAAATATAATTTCTATACAATTAATTTAAATTTTTCGCATATGTTTCGTACAAAATTTATACTTAAATTAACAAGAAAGTGATTTTATAACAATTTTTATATATTAACTTCTGAAGCAATAATGCTGGATATTTCCATCAAGAAAGCAAATCAGCTCGAAATTAAAAACATACTTAAGGCGTGTCCCAAAAAGATCTTTATGGAGATTTTCTCTGATAAGATACCCATAAAAACCTCATTAAAGATTCTCACCAGTGAGATTTTTTTTTCTTTTCCAAAAAGAAAAAATCTCTATAGAGAGCCCCCGGCAAAAAATTCCCATAAAGACCTCTATGGGTAAAAAAAAATTGTCTAGAAAGTCCTTTTAGGAATAAATTTATGTAAAAAAAATACAGTGAAAAATTTTAAGATATAAAATATAAAAATAAAAGATAAAATTTTTAGTAGGTGTCCCAAAAAAATCTATAGAGACTTTTTTGGGACACGCCTTTATATCGCAAAAAAAAAATTGCATAATTGCAAAATTTTAAGGCGTTTCTGGTTTTCTCAAAAACAGTTTTTCAACAAACAGTTTTTAACGAAAAACAGTTTTTATACTAATTTAAGCAAATGCTTTATTCACTGTAAAAACATGTCAGGACATGTTTTTGCCAAGAAAAAGGCATTTTGCCTAAAATTATTAAAACTTTTATTCGTCAAAAACTGTTTGTCGAAAAACTGTTTTTGACCGAACCAGACACGCCAGCAGATTTTTTTAATTATCAAAAATTTATAAAAAATACTATAAGTCACGGTTATATTTACTTGAACTATATTTACTTCCTTTGATTTTTATTTTTTCTGTTTTTCGTCTTTTGATTTTATGTAATATGTTCATTTTTGTCATTTTAAAATTTTTGCCATGACAAAAATATCCGTCATAAGTCAAAATATACTATTAAGTTTTTCTGTTTCTCCAGGAGCTAATCAGCACAAGAACCCGACAATAAGGTTTAAAAAAAAATATAAGAAATTACTACTATTAAAAGTAAAATATGATAAAAAATATGCGATTAATTCGTATTTTTATAATGACATTACGGATCAAAAAAAATAAATACAACTGATCTATAACTGTAAGAAAACACGTGTTTTTAGTCTATATTTTAGGCTTTTAGAACAAAAAGCTATCTAAAAAGATACAGCTATCTATAAGAGTAATTTTCAAAAACTCATAAACGGATATTTTTGTTATTAGTGCGCTACTATCACAAAGATATAACTAGAAAAACACCCTTTATTATTATTTGTTCTATAGTTTGCTATATGCGAAGATGTAAACCATATATAAATTAGTTTTAGTATGCACTTATTGCACAAAAAACGCAGTCTTCTCATTTGTTTAAATAGATATTAATCAAAGAAAAGCATTTTTGCCTTGTTTTGCAATAGTTAAAAACAAAACTAAATCTTTTACATGCATATTTTTTTCATAACAGTTAATATTTATTTTTTTTTTTAATTTTTACTATAATTTCTGATTTTAAAAAAAATGTGTATAAAGATTTTTAGTAAAAGAAAAATATCGCCAAAGTCTTTTAACTAAATATATTTTACATTAAGTATAATAAAATACAAATTTTTTTACCGAACAAACTAAAAAAAATCGTCTCATTAAAAATTCTCGTTAATTGATTTAAAAGACGCCGCGTAATTTTGCTTTTAAAATTACAACAAAAAAAACTTAAAAAGGTAGTCTATTGTTGATTATTGATATTTTTTTTTATAAAAGTTGCCTTTTTAAGTACTTGCATAAACTAGGTCTTTATATTTTGTTGTTTTTTAAAAAACAATAAGTCTTATTCAAATAATTTTTGAGGCCCCCTAAGACAAGGCCTCATTCCCCAAGTGCCCCCCTAAATCCGCTCCAGATTGTTGCCGACTTTACTATCGCTAAAATGTCGATTTTGCCGCTTTATTTTCGCCTCAGATAATAAATATGAGGATGTATGCTTACAGAAAAAAAGACTTGGTGAGTTAAAATCAGTGGTGATATCTGAATTTTTTTCTTGGGGGGGGGGGTCATTTTTTTTTTTTGTAAAATTGTTTATTACTAAATTTTTTTTAAAAAATAAAATTAAGAAATTCTGATAAAAATTGTTTTTAAGGACTTTTTTTATTAATTTTTTGTAGAAAAGACTATAGCCTAGTTGATAGAGACGCAATAAATTAAAAACCCTAGTGGAAATACTATTTTTGCAATCTATATAGTGTTCATATATCTTTTATTTTATAAAATTATTTCTATTTAATGCATTTTTAAAAAGCAAATTTTTTATGATTTGAATTCAGCAAAAAATGTTATTTTAAACTTAGCGCGGGCTTTAATATAAACTGCTTATAAAGTATCAGATAATTAAACCATGTTTAAAAGCCTTTTACGATTAATAACGTTAATTAGTATGAGGTTATGTGGCAACTTTGAGTTTTAGTATTTTCATATTAAAATAGTGTAAAAAAAAGGCTTATCAAAATATAAAAAAGCTCTTGGTTAATATATAATTTAAGGCTTGCAAACACCTAATATTTTCCCGTAAATAATATATAATTTTTTCCTACAGTTCAATTCATTTATACATAGAAAACCTTTGTTACAAAACAAATAGTAAATTTGCGCATAAAAGCGGGTTTCTAAAAAAAAAGTGGTGGTTTTTGCGATTTGCACAGAACATAAAAAAAGTTATTTTTACCTAAAAAATATTCGTTCACTGATGAAGTTATGTTTCTGCTACGGCTTTTATAATTTTAACTTTCGTTAAGATTAAGGGTTTTTTTCACAAGATTTTTTTGTCTATTTAATGTCTTAAAATCGTTATAAAAAGCAAGTTAAATTGTAAAAAGTATATATGTATGTCAAAATACTCATATAACAAATATATATATGCGTAAAAAAAGTAAAAAAAAAAAACTCACTTGATTTTACTATAATTAAAATTGTAACATTTTTAAGAGTGTTTCTGCGATAAATGCAGTTTA
Organism: Agrenia bidenticulata; assembly: GCA_034694785.1. Classification (NCBI taxonomy): domain Eukaryota; kingdom Metazoa; phylum Arthropoda; class Collembola; order Entomobryomorpha; family Isotomidae; genus Agrenia; species Agrenia bidenticulata. The sequence goes on from JAQFYM010001019.1 coordinate 14,886, forward strand.
CGAAAAAAAGCAAAAGTTTGTACTATTTTGACGCAGTTTTTGCGATTTTATTGTTGGATATATGAAGAAAGAGCTGTAAAAGGTACATATAAACAATGAACACATCGTTTAAAAAATTAAAATATAAATATTTATTTTTTGCTACAAAAATCGTGTTATGAGTCGATAACCCGCGATTTAACACGAACCGTTTTTGCCATAGAAAAAAGAAATATGCGCTTTTTTGGTTGTTTTTTATTGCATGGTCCTTCTTATTTTTACGTATTAAGTAAAAAATTCTATTTATGAATCTGCAATACATAGCAATTAACTTTTTGATGTTTAAAAGCATAACTTAATTACAAAATCGTTTGCATTATTTACAAATTGTTCAAAAACAGCGAAAATGCCTAAAGTTATTTTTTTACACATGAAGCACATAACTAATATAAAAAATATCCAAAAAAGAAGATTCCATGGCTGCAACCACAACTAAATTGCAGATTTATCAACACCTTGTTCATTTTAGCAAGCTTTGCAAAAAAAACGTATTTAAAAGCTTTTACTGCGTGTAATTTGTTAACTAGCATTCTTGTCATATTTATTGCGGAATGTGCTGTTTTAATGCGCCTATTTATGAGATTCAAAAAGTACTAATAATGCTTTAACTTTTTTCAGTTTAAAACCAGAGATAGATTTGCTGATATTTTGAATTAAAAACTACTTGTAGTAAAAAATAACATTGTTTTTTAAGGTCCAAAAAATCCTTTCTATAGTAATATAAAACATATTTAGTTACTAAAATGGCAATTAATTACCTGTAAAAACTATTTAAACATACTAAAACACATTTTTGACAGGGCAAAGCTGTAAGTGTAAACTTGCGCAAAAAATACAGATTTTGTGTTTTCTTTACGTATGATTAAATACAGATAATATAGTTTCTGCTGTTCGATTGGCATAATAAATCAAAAAGTCAAATTAAAAGGAAAAACAAAATCAATTTTGTTTTAAAGTTTCTTTTCTTTGTTATTTTTTTTCCTTTAAATCGCAAGGTTTTTTTTTGCCGGAAAGCTTCTAGATAAAAAGCAAAAAATTATAAAAAAAAATACTGAAAGTTTTTTTATTACTGCGCATTTGTATCCTGATAATTTTTGTAATTTTTAGTCAAATGAAAAGGATTTTTTTATTCACTTTAATAGATTGCTTAAAGAAAATGTTTTAGTCTTTTGTTACACTAACATACATGCTATTAGCACAAAGAGTACATACTTGCTTGTTTAAACATGACTTTTTTACTTGTTATTCGTTAAAGCTTTTTTTTTGATCTTTTTTTAATTAAATCTCCAAAAAGCATATAAATTATTGTATAAGTGTTTTACTGCTATATTTACTTGGATGTAAGTATTTGAAATATGTCAGATCTTTCTATACGTGTCTTTGTTTCTTTATTATTTTGTATTATGCTAATAATATGGCTTATAAAAAGCTATATATTGTCAATACTTTGATGTATATGTTTGGCAAAGTATTAGCAGTTTTGTAAGTATGGATCAATTTCATTACTACACCAAATTATTTAATTTTACATAGATGATAATGATAAAAAAAAATAAAAAAAAACCATACAGTACAACTCAAAGCGAAACTTTTACAAGAACATTGCAAAATAAAAACATTTAGCTAGTATATTTATATGTATTTAGAACCCAAAATATACTCAATGTTTAATAAAAAAACTTAAAAGGTAAGGAATCCGTATATTATTATTAATCTAAGCAAATAAAAGTTAGATATAAACATGAAAGTTTTTTTATATCAAACAAAAAATTAGGTTGCCACTCTAGTTAAAAATACGATTCAGTGCTAAAAGTCTAAAAGTAGTGTAAATGTAAAAATGTAGAGAAAAAAGGGTTAAAAAAAATCCAGAAACAATGCCAACATCTAAAGTATAGGTAATTTGCATTCTTTGCATTTTTAACAGTACTTAAAGGTGTAAGTCAAATATAAGTAGCTAAGTAATTATAATTTTGTCAATTAAACAATTTTGGTTTATACTTTACACTATAGATTAAATTATTTTTAAAAAATTTTTTTTCGGGGGGGGGGGGTTTTTAACCCCCCCCCCCCCTTTTCCCCGCACCAATACACCACTGGTTACAAGCACTTTGATTGCGCGGAAATAATATAGCTTATCTTTTACTATATTGTATTAAACATTATTTGCAATAGATTTGAGGTGGTTTTACAGAGCACGTTTCTATAACTTACATATATTTAAACTAGAGCTCGAAAAAATTCTTGAGGGATTTAAAGGGGTTTACAGGGAATTTAAGGGGGTTTTTAAAAATTACGGAGCTAAAAATATAAAAAATCATACAATGGACATATACTACAATAAAAACTATAAATACCTAAACAAAACAAATTTATATGGTGTTTTTCTACTAACACTGTATCGAAATTACGGTTAAATCTCCCTAATGTGCATTGGGACTACATTTGACGATATAAATTGAATTTATTGTCATCATATCTTGTTAGATCGTAGTTGTAATCCTATAAGCATATTTTTATTGTGGGAGGCATATTATAATCAACAAACATAATCGTCTCCTTTCGACTATTTCAACAATATGAGAAATTCCAGTACAGAAAATAATAAAAACATATTTTTGACATAATATCTTACAAAATCATATGCTCATATCATAATTTCATACTAAAAAGAGATGAAAAAAAAAGATTGCAGAAGAATAAAACTACAGAGACTAGTATTAATATTACAATTGTATAAAGAATATCAAAAATATCGCTATTTAAATAATTCATTAAATGTTGCTCTTTCTTTTTTTTACGTTAAAAAAAAACCGAAGGCGCTTTTTCATCGTTTAAACTTTTGTGCTTGATCTTTTATCGTAAAAAATGTGTTTATAACTTCTAAATGACTGCTCCACGCTAACAGGTGTCAATAGACATCATTTCAGACATTTTTCGAATTGATTAACAAGAGCAAACTTTTTTTTCTTACAAAATTAAAGTCAGATTTGTTTCTAAGATTTGCTTCATCCATATTTTGTTTTCTTGAATACTTATGGAGTTTTAAAAAGTATAGATTTTTATTATTTGATCTTGAATGGTAGCTTCAGCCTTTTCCAACTGCTTTATAAAATTGGGAATATTTTTATATTTCATAACATAATTCAAATCACTATAAATTCATCTGAAATGTAGCATTCTCGTACGGGATCTTTTATGTTTTTTGGTAAAAATTAATTTTTAATAGCTAAGCTATTTTGTAAATAAATTTATCAAAACAAATATAGTCTCCCCCAGCAAATATTGTTTCCAAACCTAAGTTTTTATTTATTGTAAAGTCTTTTTATGCATTTAAATTCTTGGTTTCTCGCAGATCAGTCTTAAGCAATATACAAAATAATTAAACCGAAGAAGATTTTTCGGCAATAGTATTGGAAAAATTGTGCAACACATGACAGAGACAGGGGAATGTTCAGGAAACGGATACACTGCTAAAAAACTTTGCTAACGGAAAGGTAGTAAGAAGCTTTGTCTACTATAAAAACGGTAAAGTTATCGTAGTTATCCTGGGATTTCGTGATTTGAACAATAAGAGTATTCAAAATACTGACAAAAACGTCTGTATTACATTTTTCTACTATTTTCTAGATTTAAGATGGGCTGTGGTGAAGATCATATGAAAGTTCCCCGATAAGAACATTGAGAATTTTATGCTGCCGTGAATCCGGACTTTCATCAAACGTAATATAAAATGGTATGTTTTTAAACTTTGCAAATATCTGGATTTTTTTTCATCAAATTTTTTGGTATAATCTTTTTTCTATAAGTCGCACTTGATCTTGGAGTAAATTAAAATAATTTTTGAATAATATTTATATTAAATGGGTCATCTAATTTACTTATGGATAAATCATTGTGTTTAAAAACTCATGTAGTTCAGTTTTTCGTTCTTTGACATGAATTTCAAGAGACTGAGCTATCGCAGTTGTACTATTTTTTTAATGTGTTTTACACTTGAGATGGATATCCAATGGATATATTCTTTGCTTAAATTCACATTTCAAGGTACTGCTGCATGTGCTGCAGTACACATTAGTACGACCGGTTATTGTCAAGCATATGTGTTTACTTATGAAATAGCAAAGTGCCTTTCTTGTAGAAAATACTTTTTACTACTTTTTGGGTTGAATCCTCGTTTTCTTTATTGTTCATTACTAGGGCTAAATAAATTATGCAGAACAATAAATATCCATAAAAATATCAAATTTGAAAAACAAACAAAAAATTTAATCTCGCAAAAATTAATGAAGTAGACGAAATACGCAAACTCGAAAAATCAAAAAGTCCATTTTTTGTAAATCCCGTTTTTTTCGGGCTCTAATTTAAAAAATATGCCTTACATAAAAAACTGTTTCCAATGAAACCATGTTTTACGTTAATATTAGCAAAAACCATATCGGATTTTTTTCCTTCTTTTGTGCAAAATGCGCCCGGGCGATAAGTTATAACGCCCGGGAATAAAATGGGTCCATAAGATACAATTTTTTAAGATGATTTTTTTTTTGTAATTTTTTAGCATATAAAAGTACTCAAAAAAATCCATATCGAAGATTAATCGTATTCTAATGTATAAAAAATATTTTTATATAGTAATACAAGTTTATGACTATTGAAAACAGAGGCGGATCTAGAAATTTGTGATGCCCTGGCGCAATTTTTTTTCGCATATAAAATGTTATTAGAAAATTTTTTATTCCGTCTTATTAAAAATCAATGTTTCTTGTTTATCCAGTTCTTTTTATAACACTATGAATTGATTTATGACATAAAACATGTATTCTGATACAATAACTAGGCTGTAAAAGGCTTTAACAAGGCAAAAAAAATTCTTTAAAAGTTCCCCTAATACTAAAAGCATATAAATTTCATTTTTTTTTTGCGCAATTAAATGTGTTTTTTTTTGTTGCAAATTTCGCAAAAAAAAAAGATAATACCTAAGTAATTAAAGGTAATTGCATTTGCAATAAACAGTCAATAATATCTAGGGGTATAAAAATATAATAAATGCCAAACCCGGCTTAATGACGGTTTTATAGGAATTTTGCCAATGGTCGGGTTTTTTGGGTTTATTGAGTTATAGTTTTTAGGTAAATCATGTTGTATTTTGCTATTTACTCCTTGCATTTTTTTACGAACCCGTTCTATAGTAAGCCGAAAATCTAAAATTTAATGTCTGTTTAACACTAAGTCTCAACTGGAGAAAAAACAAAAAAAAAAAAACTGTTTTTCACATGTTTTTGTTCAGCAAATACGCAAAAAATAATACTATAATTGTAAAAGTTAAAGATAGGGATGTTTTTTTACAAGAAAGACAGTAATCCTACTACAGATAAATACGCCGCAAGTATAATGCAATAAAATGTTTGCAATAAAATCAACTATAACAAAAATATACTACTAATTACAGTTAAAGTCACCCTTATTGTACAAAAAAATCAAAAAAAAAACCAATTATATCGCAAAACAAGACAAACTGTAAAAAACCCAAAAAACTAAAAAACCTAACATAACCCAATAAAAATAACAAAACCCATGCAGCTATAAAAAAACAGGGCTTTTTACGGTATAACATATGTCGTAAATCAATGTTACAGAAGCAATACTAGACTGCAAAATCTGTAATAGTTTATAATTTCCATGCATTTGTTGTAATATAACATAAGTGGATTTTTGATGGTTTAGTATGTTAGTTGTTTCTGTATATGCTCAATTATTGTTTTTTTTTTTACTTTACATAATCTTTTTGAATTACATATTTTTTTTAAAATATATATAATGAAAAAATCTGCGTGCATATACAGAGGTTAAAATTGGCACAATATGACAGAAACACGTACAAAAGTCAAAATATGTGTAGAAAAAGCATTTTTTTAGTATACAAGATCAATATGTACTATCTATAATACAAAAATATGTAAAATTTTAGCTGATGAAATTTGTTTTAAAAAAATATTTATAGCTGGGTTGCGGGATAAAATGGAGATTTTACGTGTAATGTCAAGAAATTCACTGTAATCTGTGTTTATATTTTTTTCATTTTGGAGGCCCCTAATTATGCGGGGGGTCTTGGCAAGCGCCTCGTTTGCCTATACATAGACTCGCCTCCGATTAAAAACTAAAAAAACACTATTTTACTTCTAATTGTAAAAAATTGTATCTAAAAATGCTTTTGTGAAAACATAATTTTTTTGTCATCAGCGTGAGCCAAAAAATACATGTTCCCGGGAGTTAATTTTTAATTTGGACACAGCCGATACTAGTTCAGTGTCAAAAAAGTAGCACTGGTATTATTCGGTATTATCAGTGGGTTCTAAGATTTTCGGAAGTTGTATCTTAAGAGATATGTTTAGCTGTTTTTTTAGAAAACTGCGTATCCAGCATTCTTAAATGTGATACAAAAAGCATAGTAGATTAGACTGCCACAACATTATCATTGATAAATTCCGTTTTTTTGTTATCAAAAAAAGCTTTTTGAAGCGAAATTTTTAGTGGCTATATAATTAAAGTAATTTATTAATAAAAGATTTTGGTATAACTCGATTGAAATGTTTATACTGCACTGAAAAGTGTTGATCGTAATAAATAAAAAACTAATATTTTTTTTCTTGCGTTCAAAGTTAAAATAACAATAACTTTAAAAAACTATTAAACATAACAATATAAATAATGCTAAAAAATATTAAAGTTTCGAGCTGGGCGCTTCTATCCTTCCCTCTTTAGTTGGGGTTAGTTTTATTAATGCAGGACATCAGAGTCAAGTAATGCCATAAATTTGGCATACCATGTTTTTTTATTAAAGCCTGCAATTTAACGATAAGACGTTAGCGCTTATCAAAAAAACTTTTTCGAAACATCGATGTTGATTTTTATTCTTTATGGTTGTAAAATCCACTATTTAATTATAAGAAATTAAAATATTTTGCAAGATGCGTTTCTTGCCCATAAAAGGCATTTTCGTTGTAGTTATTCATTACCTTTTAACATAACTGCGTTCTTGTATGCTTTCCTTCATGCAGGAATGCTTAAAATAACAGTTAAAAATTATTGAAGGTGAAATTTTTACAGAAATGAAAAATAAAGGGGTTGTTGTTAATCATAATTTTTTTACTTTAGATGCGTTTACGATTTGCAATATGTTTTTGCGTTTACGTTGTCTCGCAATAGGCTTACACAACATATTTTTTACTTTTTTGTTTATTTAAATGTATGATTTTTTATATATTCATTATAATGTAAAAAAATTAACTCGTTTTACTGAAAAATTGTATAAATAAAAAACTTAGACTGATTTTTATATTAAAAAACAAGTGGTACATCAAATTCATCATTTGAAGTCGATTAAACGCAAAATCAAGACAAAAACTGGGCAGTATTTATTTAAACGAATTTCAGTAAAAGTTACTTAGAATTCAGTATATCATTTTTTTTTAATTTAGCGGCAACTAGAGCTTTTTCTTTCTACGTAAATGTTTTTTTTTATAATTTTTGGTTTGTTTCTTTTTCCGTTTTATATAATTATGTACCCTTATACCAAAATGATATTCAATTAGTCTTTGTGTTATTATCTTATCTTAAAAAAAAAACTATAGATACACGATTTTCCCTAGATGAATAGCGCGAAACTATTCCATATTGACCGAACTTAAAAATCTAAAAAAAGGTTACAAAAGGGGGTGGGGATATTTTTTGGGTTAAAATAAGATTTTTTTTGATGCTATTGTAGGTATTCGAGACAGTAATTTGTTTAGGGTAAAATAAAAATTATTGTAAAAGAAGAAAGCAAATTATTGCCCTAATAATTAGTAAAATCATATTTCCAACATTTCACGCTAAAGCCGGTGCTTTAAGGTAGAAAAAACATATAATGACCAAAAAAACCCCAAAAAACCCATCAATCATTTTTTGCAAAAAAGACTACTTATTCAGACCAGTATTACAAATACATGTTAATATATACACACAATGCACCATCCTGTACAAAAGCATATGGTAGCTGAACCTATAAAAGAATACTGTCAGATACCTTACATTTGTATTCAATTTTTAGGTTTACTTTATAAGAAAAATCGTAACTAGGTGTTAAGCGCGACGTGCATTTTTTTTTTTGTGTACAAAGAGAGTGTGATATATAGTATAAAAATGGCAGTTCATGACCAGTTTTTTATGTAAAAGCAGTTAAAACGCTTATAAACGCTGTTATAAAGTTTAATGACTGATTTTACTTCGGTTTAATAAAACATCTGTTAGCAAAAACACAAAAACCTTAATCATGTTTTACATATTAATTTTACAAAAAAGAGTTTAAATACAATTTTTTTTTAATAAAAAAATGTATATTAATGATATTCTAGCAGTGTAATATTATTTATATTATAAAATTGGCATTGTACGTCGTAAGATACATTTTTGAAGCATTTTTAAAAAGTGCTTAGCAGATTATACTAAAAAAATTCCAGTATATATAGAAAAAAAACTTTTGTTATAATTGCAAATTATGTTAATGCAGAAAGGAATAAAAAAAGGCAGTTTTTGCAGTTTTTCGATTTTAAGTGCTAGTAAAAGGTAGTTTTTTACTGCATTTAGGGTTTATCTTAATAATAACCCAAAAATATAGAAGGTTGTATTAGTTATTTTTTACAAGCCGCCAAAAAATTATTTTAATATTGAAAAATGTAAATAAACATTTAAAATGTAAAGGGTAAACAAAAATGTGAAGAATTGTTAATTAAATTGAGTGTTTTTTTTATACTAATCTTGCAATAGAAAATTAGAAAATCCCGTGTTTTTCTGGACTCACGTATTTTGGTTAGCTCTGACATCTCATAATAATTTTTTTTTCAGAGCCATACCGATGAAAAGCATTCCGGGCAGAACAAAAGGGTATGATGATGTCCACATTCCATAGTATATTTTTTATTCATGTTGTTTTTAAAGTGTTAAACTACACAAAAAAAACAGCAAATAACATGGCGACGCATTAAAAAGCAGTTTTCTTGTTTTTTCCATATGCTGTTACATTCTACCACTGCAAGTTTAAGTCTATTTTTTTAAAGGGTAGCCAAATAACAAATTTTATAATAAAAAACAAAACAAGACGACTAGGTTCGCAGTAGATGTAGTTTTTAAATAAAAAAAATCCATTAAATAAAATTTATGAATTCTGAGATTACTAAAAGAAGCCTTAATAGTCTGAAAACACACGATCATTAACAGAAAAATTTTAAGGATTAAGTTTCCATGTGATTAGTTATTCTAAAATATCGTTGGTAAATATGCAATTATGAACGTAGTCTCGTGACGGGTATAATATACGAACATTTAAAAAATACACACTTTTTTAAAGTTAAACGTGTGTACTTGTACTAAAATGCACGCGTTGATACCAATACATATAGTGTGCACGATTTATAGCAGCCAAAATTTTTCAGCGTATACAAAGGATGTCAAAAAAAGTATACAACAAGTTTAAATGTATTTTAAAGGGGCCTTTGTAGGCGGCTCTGGGGGGGGAACGCGTACTTTTGTAAACAATACTTGTTTAGTTATGTTTATATATCAGGTTATGGTGTAATTTCCGTTTTAATTTACAAAAAAAAGAGTTAAAAATGCACTTAAAAGCATTTATGGCTTATTTTATGTGCAGTTGGTACGCAGCGTGTTTTTTTTTGTTTTATAAAGGGTACCATAACCAAAAAGTGTATACACCCCCTGATATAAAATATAGTTAAATTAGAGCTTCTTGTCATTTTTTTCAATATATACAGGAAGTATCATTTCTCGTCAATATTTTTCTATAACACTACTAATATTTCCTAAACGACATAAGTATGATAAAAGAATTTTTTAACAATACCAAGTAAGCCATCTTTTATAGACTAAAATCTGGGTAAGGTTTATTTGTTTTATCATAAAAAAACATATGTTTTTTCATATTATTACTAAAATATGCTATAATCATGTGACTATTAGTATAAAGTTTTTTGATTTTAATTTTATACTTTTTTTTTGCGTAGATAGTAGGTATAAGACTCTTTGTTCGAGTATATTTGCAGCATTTTACCCATAAAAAAAATTTAATTTATTATTACTGAGGCATAATTATTAATCAACACAAAAAAAAAATATGATTATATGTCAAATAAACAGTAAATATATCCCGAACCATTTTTAAATGGTTAAGTGCCTTATAAAAAAAACAAGGCAACAGATTTTAAAAAAAAAAAATCGCGACGGATAACTATATTTTGATTCGCCGATCCTTTTTGTTGAACTTTTTCTTAAGGATTTGCCAGTAATATCAACCTAAAAGATATAATTGAAAAATAAATTTCATTTAAAGGTATTATTTTTTGTTATACATACTACGGGTTCTTTTCTTTTTTTGCTGAGTTCGTTTACCTATAAGATATTTTACAATTTAAATAGTTGCCATGGGCCATGGGGTGTGTATTTCTCAAGTTCTTGTTTTCTACTCTAATAATACCAAATTACATAGTAGGATTATAAAAAACAACAAAAATCCTAATGGACGAACCATAAAAAAAACAAGAAAAAATAGCCTTTAAGGAAGTCAAATGTACACGAAAATAATATAACTTAAAGTAAACATATAAAATATTTTAAAAATATATGAGCAATAATAAAATCTAAGATATAAAATTGTAAAAAAAGGCAAATAAAAATAAAAATCCCTTTTTTAATTTTTTTCTTTATAAATTAATGTAAAATATAAAATCTCTTTCCAGGGTGACACCCAGGGTCGAAACATAAAAATTAAAATAAAGAAAGGACGATTTAATCATATTAAAATCGATGAATTATTTTTCGTATATTTTTTATTCCTTCCAATAGTATATTTTAAATTTACTCCATAATGAAAATTGGACGAAAACTAAACGAAGTTCTGAAATCCTATATTAAAACGTTCAACCTAGCAAAAAAATCGACTTGAAGTGGAAAAAGAAGTAAAACTTGTTTTAAATGTACAGAATGGTAGATAAAAATCGATTAAAATACAATAAATTTTTTTATATACATGTTAAAATGTTTTTAAGTTATTTCAAAAGTCTTTCTAACAATATCTAAAACAAAAATTAAAAAGAGTTTATTAATTCGAGTTATTTAATCAAAAATCAAAATAAATCAAAAAAATCCGATTTATTTAAATCAAAAATCAAAATAAATCAAAAAAAATCCGATTTAAATTCGTATTTCGATTTAAATTGTACAGAAGTTGATTTATTCCATCCCTGTTGACACTTTTCTAGAAAAAAAAGCCAGCGTACTAGCTCTACTTCTCTTGCAGTAATAGAATAATATAATAGTTACAAAATCTTTCAATTGAGAATAGTCACCATAAAAAAAATTAACAATGTGCATAATCCCGATAAATTTTAAAATATGAAACTTTCTTATAATAGATTTTCTATAGCTCAAGTGTGCCCTTTTCAGTTCTGCTTTGTGTAGCTTCTCATAATGTTTGTTTGTCAAAATAAGTCGTTCTATGTTCCGGGTTCTGATTTCGGTGTAAGAAAGAAATATTTAAAAAGAAATGCGAAAATAGCTTATACATATGTTTTATTTAAGTGACACTTTTTACTAGGTTTTACATAAAAAATAATTTTTATGGTGGGGTCTAGTATTTTTTTAGGGGGTCTAAAAATTTAGTCTTTAAGAATTAAATAATTAATTCAGTCAAGATTCAGCCATTAACCCTTAGTGAAAAAAAAAAAAAAAAAAAACCGAAATGTATGTGGTTTTTGGGCCGGATTGACGGACACGCACAAATATGTTTGATTCTAAACTAGGATTCGCCCTGGTACAGGTGACTGTACGTACTGTGACTGGGCCGTACTGTGACTGGGCCGTACTGTACCTTTCAGTACTTTTTATACCGTTCTAGTAACATGTCTTTCGAGGTTTATTTTTTTTCTCCAAAAATAACTTGTTAGCAAAAATAAAAAATGAAAAAACTTAGGGTGAATCTGTTTGACTGTTTTTTTAAAAACTGTTTATGCGTATAAACAGTTTTTCTATAAAAAATCGAATCTGAAAACAACTATTTATTGCAAAAATATTACAAGAAGCTTTTTTAAATCGAACAAAATAAAAAAAGTTTAAAAAGACAAAATTATCAACATATAGTTGTTGATAACAAAATTATAAATGCAATCAAATTTTTGTGGTTATTTAAAAATTTTTTAAGAATTTGTCTTTATTTAAATATTCATATCTTTTTTTACACTTTATATAAATTAAAGTGATAAAAATGTCGGGAGATGTTTTTTTATTCGCTTTTAAAGTTTGGGCAAAAAAACAAAAAAAAATCATATGCAAAAACAGTTTTTCCATAGGTAAACAGTTTTTTGTTTACACAGATACGTTTATTGAACACTGTTATATTTGTATAAACAACATATGCTAAAAAATAGTTTTTTTTTCCAACCAGATTCGCCCTTAGATTTTTATATATAATTTTCGTGGGCTAAGGTTGTTAAGTTTATGTTTATTAAAAATGAAAGCCCTATACATACATATTCATTTAACAGAAATATAGATCTAATAGTAAAAAGTATGAATATGGAGTACAAAAAAAGGCCAATAACGCATATTAGCACATGTTGTTTGTAATAAATTACAATTTAATTATGAGATATTTATAAAATCTGGTTCATTGTATCTTTATATGTTTTTTTTTCAAAATATACATTTTTTTACCATGTAAAGTAGTTACACTAAGTACAGATAATGTATAGTACGTTACACTGTTACTGTGCCGTACAGTAACTTGAGACAATTTACTGCACGGAACGAACCCTATTCTAAAACCATTTTTTTGTAGATAATTTGTAAAAATACAAAAATGTAAGATTGCACCGCATTTTTAATTTTATTTTGCGTTAAATTTTGGGAGTTAGAAAAAATTGTTTTTTTGAACATTTGTTTTTACTAGTGTATAATAAATGTTATGTCTTCGGAGAACTAACGACAACCTTTACGCATAATGCACAAAATTCTACACTCAACTGTTTTTTAAGTTTTTACAGCACTTTTTACAGCATTTTTGTTTTTTTTCTGCTTAGTTATTTTGAAAATGGAGATATTAAGATTTTATTCTAGTTCACGTGTTTTTGACCAATAAAATTTGCAAATAATATAATTTTTTGTTATAAAATCATGTTTTATTTCATCAAAAAATAAAAATTAATAAATGCAGTTTTTTGCTGTCAATTAAAAATAAGCGCAGTTTTTGCAAATATTACTAGATTTTTGGTTCTTAATTATACCTTAAAAAAGAATTTGCGTTAAAAAATTATGATCATATGGATAAATATCTACACATAAAAAATATTAATAAAATGTGTGCCACGTATTTTACTAAAGCAGGGCTTTCCATAAGGGTTCAAAATTGACCCCTATAAATTTTTTGTTTGGTGGGGCAAAATAAGTATGAGAAGATGATATAAAAATACATCTCAACATTATCTGTGTAATTTGCATACTTAAATTTGATTGGATTTTAAATGACTATTCATGTACCCAAATGATTCCTAATTTCTTTTTTTAAACCCCTTTATGAAAGCCATAATCTAAAGTTGTTCTTTAAGATTTTTTATGATTAGTTTTCTAATTCTGTTAATTAAGATAATTTTGTTGTTCTGTTTAGAATAATTCTAATAAATATGGGTTTTGTTTATCTCTGACAAAGGTATCAAAATTTATGTATTTTTCTAATTTTAAATATATAAAAAAGCTGTATCTCACCAACAGGATGAAATATGACAATGTTTTTTTGCTGTTTTTTTTAATTATAGCTTTTATTGGTGGGCCTATCCAAGACAATAGTAATATGAGCGTGTTCAAAAATGCAGCAGAGCCAATCATATCGAATGCAGTTTACACAAGTACCCTACTTGCTGGTAGTGGGGATATTAGAGACAATTTTTTAAGAGAAATATACCTACACACGAAAATTGGAAATTTATATGACGAACATCCTAATCACGTATCAACACATGAAATTCCATATCGTAATAGAAATCGTAGGGATAATAGTGCAAACCAACAATATGGGGACACATACAAAAAGGGGAAACTACTTGGATGCTTCAATAAGAATGATATAATGGTACCTGAGAGCATATTTTATGGCCTCTCGGATGATCAGGTGGAACAAAGAAGAACTATATGTGAATTATTCTGGTGCGCAAATAAAACCATTATGGATTGTAACGTCCATAAAATGCCGATTTATGCTCTCGAAGTATATGAAACTACAAAACTTCACATGTTTTTATCTGATATATGGGTACCTACTCCAGATCAATATAAAACCTTTATTCCATATGATAGGTTAAAGAATCTTCCGACACTGAATGAATATAAATACTTTTTTTATTTTTGGAACTCTTTTGTTCCTAATTATAAAGAGATGTCAAAAGATAAACCATTTATGCCTATAAAAAGACTAGATTATTATCCTAAGCCATTACATTATAAAAAACTCAAAAGAAAAGGAATAATTCCAAGTATATGGCCCCATAGTAAAAAATATGAAAAGTTCTATGAAAAATTCGAGAAACTAACCAATCCATCTGACAAAGATATTGAGAAGCTTTATAGAAATGAAAGTTTAATTTTCTTTTGGCCCCAACCAAAGGAATACAGAATGCTTTATGATGCGGGGATTGTTTTATTAGATTGGCCTGATTCTGGGGAATATAAAGAAATCAAAAAAAAAGGAAAACTTCCCGAAGGCTACCCTTCTATAGATAAATATATTGATGATTACATAGAAGGAGCAATCCCTAGAAAATGGCCCACTAAATCCCAATATGCAGAAAAGCATAGTGAAATGGGATACCATCAGGGGTTATATCCAACTGCGGATAAATATAGTGAATTGATGAAGTTTCTAGCTGAAAATATGGCAACTGAAGTTATTGAAACAAAAGAAGAACCCACGGAACTAGAAACAAATGAAATATCCAAAGAAGAAAAGAAAGACTATGATTATGTTCTAAATACTACAACATCAAAGATAAATGCAAATAAATCAAGTAAAGAAAAAAGTATAACTGATGAAGAAAAACGCAAATATTTTAGAGTAAAAACGACGAAAAATTCATCCACGGCATCAAAATCTATAGGATTAATTCTAATATTTAGTCAATTTTTCCAAAATATAGTTAAATATTCGCAAAGATAAAATAAATATGTTTTGTGATCATGATTTCTTGTCTAAACAGGCTTGTATTAATAAAATTCCCTAAAAAATATTTCAAAACAAATATATGACAACGTATCAAATGGTACTAGGATCTGTCACAGTTGCTTTTATTCAACCCTATTTATTTATTATAAAATAAAAATGGTTTTTTTTTTGCCTTTCAAAATTCTTTGATCGTAACTAGGGTACAGTAAATTTTTTATAGATGACAGTGAAAAGTTTTTAAAATATGAAAATTCTTAGATTCTTCTATCATGTATAGAAAAATATTTTTTTTTTGGAATTATGCAAAAAAACAAGTTTTTCTGAAGATAACAATTTAAGGTTGAATTTTAAAAAAAACACAATTAAAAATAACAAAATACTTTTATTAAATTATAATTTTTTTGTTTTGTGGTTTTTACATTGTTTGTCATAACAAATTTTCACGTTAACATTTTTTTTCAAAAAATTGTCATCTTCAAAGTAAGTCATCTATAGAGAAATTACTGTACTCCAATTACCGGTAAGTTGTAAAAATCATTACTTGTGACCGGTTACTAAACGGTAATTTACCGGTAAGCGGTAATTAAAAAATAATTCATAAAGTTTTGAAGACATTTAATTCAGATTAAAAAAATTAGTCCAAAATAGAAGATTTTCGAAATTTTCTATTTTCTACTGCATAAAAGTTTTGGTATTTCTGCAAGATGGAATAGTTTTTACGATTCTGGTACTCCCGTGAAAAATTAGGTGAGAAAAGAATGATAAGTAAAAAGAATTATGCAATAAATTACATGTTAATGCACTTTTTTTACGTAATTATGTAACTTAGAAAGCAGATATTTATATAATACCGATAAAAAGGCAAAAACCATGAATAAATTAGACCACTCTTAAATACTGCTATTAACAATAAGATTATGTTTTAAACATCCACTGTCGATTTTTTTTTGTTTTAGTTATCACTCATTTTGCCAGAGGGACCAGACTCGTGATAGGGGTATCACCCTGCAAGAATGATAAAGTTTTAAGGCTGTCATAGTAGTAGATTTTAAGCGTAAGTAAAGTCTATAAACAAGGGTGGCACCCGTACGGGGTAAAGTTAAAAACACAGGTTACGGGTGGAAGGGTACGGGTAACAGATACGGGCAACGGGTATCTGTTCAGCAAATCTTAAATATTTATCATAAGCTTTTCAAGCGTCAATAATAAAATCTAGCATTTGTACAAAGTCTTGTTATGTAGTCATTGTAGATATAACGCAAAGATACAACAAACTAATCAAAAGTAAGTAAATATTGCTACAAAGTAATTTGCAAAATAAAAAACAAATATATATGCACAACTATAATGCTAAAACCGATATAAAAAACTATTTTCGAGCTAACTATATTTTTAAAAAACTGTTTATATATGTATGTAAAAAATTACGTAACGAAAAATTTAAAATTTGGTATATTTGGCTAAAAAAAACAATACAGACATCTTGATAACATATATAGATATATGATTAATCAAAGAAATGCTCAAATTATGTTGACATTATCAAAGCTGAAAAAAGAAAATATTCGCTAATAACCAAAATTATTTTTATTTGCCATATTTAATGTGAAGTATTGTGACAAATCCAACCCCAAGTAAGTTTTCTAAATTTTATTAGCATAAGAATCTACAATTATATCTAAACCTTGTTTAATTCGAATATCTAGATTCAGTTATCACAATTTGAACACTAAAAAAACATAAATAATTTTTGTGATGCAATTTAACGGAAATCGCATTTTTAAAAATAGCGTAAAGTTAAAAAATGCAATAGAAAAACGCCATATAGATTTCGCCTTACATAGAGTATCCGTATGGCCAACAACAGAATTTTTGTAAAAAATTAAGGATTCTGGTTTATTGTATCAGCATCCAAGTAATATGCGTAAATACAAATCCAAATATTCTGATATTTATATAATGTTTATTCACGCACAAATTTTTTTAAAATAAAAAAATAATATTTTTTTTTTAATTTTTCGAATATCAATAATCCGAATAGTTAACGACTCGTAGTAACCTTAGGATATTAAAAATAAATATTGTAGGTTTTGACCGACGTTATCAGTTAGTTTTTGCGGGTATTTGTATTTCCGACTATTTTATGTTTGTTTTTATGCATATATCGTTTTGAACATATATTCTTTTTATTGACTTCTTAATACTATAAAAATTGTTTATGCAGCGTTTTACGTTGTACCATTGTATTCGCTTTTACTAATAACAAGTTTTCCGACGACTTTTTGTTATAGAAAAATACAATATTAATTTTAAGGTTTTAAGTAAAGTGTCATACTTTTTCCATTTTGCAAATATCGAACACTTAAATTGCAAATTCATTTTGTTTTTTATACCGAAAAACTATCACACAAGTATTTTAAAGTCAATTCCTTTTTATTTATCTACAGTAGTATACGCGACAGTATTACTTCGTTAACTGTATTTTTTAAGATTATAACGGTTGCATTTATATACACTGCCTGCGATAGTTTATCTCTTTTATTCTACATCAGTAATTCTTCTATCAAAAATGCACAATAGATCTTTTTTTAGTGGTTATGGGTGTTATTTGATACTTTATTTCGCTTACGTATATTAATATTAAATTTCTCTATAACATTGTCAACTAATTTTCTTGTACTTTTTATACGCAAAAAAAACACATATTGACATTTTTATTAGTCAGTTGCGATATTTGATAATTTACTTCTATCAATTTATTTATTGTGTTATATAATGCTTTTTTTTACGCAATAAACTCAAATTAATATAGATGATTTTATATGCTCACAACCTGTTACGGGTAATTCTTACATACACGGGTTATGGGCAGTGGTGGATTGCAGGGGGGGCGGAGCCCCTCCTCTCCAACCAAAAGTTTTAGACAAAAGCACAGTACTGTAAAAAAACTTCAAATTTAAATTTTTTTTATAAAAGGCATATAATTGTATTTTTATGTATTAATAATTGTGTTGCTCGTAGTTAATTTAGTTACGATAAAACTTTTTACGAACTTTATATTTTAAATTTATACGTTATACGATGATAAAAATCGGTTTGTAGTTGCTTGTTATTCGTGTTGTATTTGGCATACATCAAGATACAGCAATGACCTTTTCTGGTCAGTTTTAACGTCATAAAAATACATCAAAAAAAAAAACCATTTTTTTGGTTGCGTATTTTATGTAATATACGGGTATAAATAAAATGTTTCCTGTATTGAATTTCGGCACGATATTATCAGTCTATTTTGTATGTCTGCGGGTAAAAAAAACGTATCTCTAGAAAAATATATATTACCCGTTCCATTGTTTTATATTGTCTTTTACGACCCCGCTGACAATGATTAATAAAACTGAGAAACAGTCAGTTTGCTAAATGAGCTTTCTTTTGTTTATGTTTTTTAAATTACAAAAAGAAAGCTGCTATTGGAAATCCAAAATGTGTTTGTTTTTTTTCATACATCATAAAAAACGGCTTATCTGTTCTTTTGCATATGACAAAAAATTGATATCTGTTTGTTCCGTTTTTTCTTATTTTTTATGTCAAATTTGTCCTCTTGACACGAGCCGCTTTTGGGTAAATTTTTAATCATAAACTGCACGTAGAGATTGAAATGTAATTACGCATAATAAATTTGTACAAGTTTACACAGTAAACACGTATTTAAAAATCAAACCATTTAGTTTACATTAGGAAAGTACTAAGTAAAAAGGAATTGTTTATGCCTACATAACTTTTAGTTTTTTCATATATATATAAGAAAAAAACCACGGCAAAAATTTTTTTCACTATAATTCAGAGTTATGATATACACAAGTATGTTTTTTGCACGTTACGTAATCGATGCGAATTGGATAAAACATTTTATGAATAACGCAATTAAGTAATTTTATGCCTAACTTCTTTTTAGTACACGTGAATAGTACAGCAAGTGTGCAGAAAGCATGAGGAAAGCATATTTAGTTTTTTACAGTTATAAATTTTGGCTTTTCTGCAGCTCTTTATTCTTTAATTATTAGTTTAGTATTTACAGGGCAGCCCAAAAACTTCTTTTCAACTAATGTCTCGCATTTAAGGTCGTCATCGTATTAAGACCGAACAACTCTACAATTTTTAGAAAATTTTACTATTGCAAGTAGCATCTTAATAGCGATATATTGATTATCCCGGGAAAAACGTGTTTTTTCTGATACCATATTTTCCAAAAACCAACTATATTGGGGATCAAAAAAAACACGGTTTTTTTTAAAGCAAAAAATTTTATATTTACAAGTGCTGATTACAATTTCAGTTATTTTTGCGTAATTATGCAGTAGTCAATAATTTAGAACAAAATCTTGCTTAAATTATTGGAATATATTAACACTAATTTTTAAAGTTTTTTACTCTGATCATATAATGCTTTAAGTCATAAAGGCTATGCTACAGTTTGTATTTTTGCTGTAAAATAAAAACTTGAATACACCTAGAATCAGCAAATATTAGCTTAGATAATAGTTAAGCTAGTATTTTTTTGTACAACAGCCAGGCGCGGATCATCAAGTCAAAAATAGGGGGCAAAAATATTCTGCTTGCACACGAACACAATAGCCTAAGGTTTAAGAAAAATAAAAACAGTTCATTTTACAAAAAAATATTTTCCATTACAGAAAAAAAACAATTTAGGCTGTTTTCTACATTTTTTTGACAAAAAATACACAAAAAAGGGCCCTTTTTTAGACCAGGCCCGGGGGCAAAACCCCTTTTGCCCCCCATGATCCGCTACTGACAACAGCGACATGATCAAAAGACATGAAAAAAACATAAACTTATAGAGAAAAGAAGTTCAACTGATGCAGACGACAAACAAAAAGGGTTTAAACTTTTTTACAACTTTTAATTTATTTAAAATACTGATACAGCATACGGCGAGCTTGAGTTTATGTTTTATATAGAGAAAAGTGTATGCAATGAAAAAAGCAAACGGCCACACACTTTTTTCTATGTACTTAAAAAAGATATTACTGCATGTTATATATATATATACATTTTTGTATTAAAATAATAAAACAATATATAGAGGCTTTCCAGCAACAAAAATTTTAAAAATCTATTATTATTGTTTTTTTTTGATAAATCATTAAAAAAAATAAAACAAAGCTTTATTTGCCTGCATAATATTAGGCAAAAAAAAAAAAAATTTTTGTCGATGACATCTCTTATATATAGCCGTTTTTACATTGCGTGTTTTAAGAATGCTTTTGTGTATTTAGTAGCTTTTTTTCAATTTTGTTATTATTTTAAATGCACTGTTTGCGTGGCCAAAAAATTTACTTAAAACAGTAAAAAGTGTTGTAAAAAGTGTATGTGACGACATTTATTTCTATTGTTTTGACCACGTGCTTTGCGAATATATAAGCAAAGTATATATGCAACGTATCCGAATTTTTTTTTTTTTGTTTTTTAAATGCAAAAGACGTTGCCTAAATGGTATTTAATCAAACGACTTATATACTTTTAAATCTAATTAATACAACAATAAAGACAATGCATACAGTAAAAATATGAAAGTGTACATCTTAACACAAGATTTATATTTTCGTGTATAAACGTTTTAAAAAACTTTTAAAAAGATTCTTAGCAAAAATATATGGTAGTGTTCGCTTTTTTTGCTGAGACCACTTTTACCAAACACAGTTCATTCATATTTTACTGTGTTCTTTATCTCACCTTAGTTTTAGTCGAGGGTTATAAATATTTATTCATATATATATCAAAAACAAATCTTTATTGTCACGTAAAATATGCTTATACAATAATATTCCATTTCTATATTTAAATATCCTTGCGAGTATGTTTTTTATCTAAAAAGTCAATTATAAATTTGGTCACATCAAAATAAAAAAATAAGCTTTTAAATATAAAAAAATCTATACGTGACTGTACCCAGAGAAACTAGTATACCTTACGGTCTGTTGCTGTGTTTTTACTATATAAAGTCATAATATTATTACGCTAAAAAAATATTGAGACACAAAGCAGTTCTCTTTTAGTAACAGCCTACAAAAAAAAAGTCAAGTGACACTAACTATTTCTGATAAAATTATAAGGTTGCAATAGGTTTTGTTCTTATAAAGCACATGCATGTTTGTTGATATATCTTGTCATTAAAGCTTTGCTTAAAACATTTATTACCCTTTCCACGCCGTTGCTTTTTTTTATCTAGATCGCATGAGACAAAAACACTACTTTGAAGTTATTTTATATGCCGCTGACTAAACATATTTCTCTTTAAAAATAATAATAGTTAAATATCACCTAAGATAAGTGTCTAGTGTAAGTTTTACTGCATCATATTATTTTTTGTGTGTAATCAAATCATACGGTATATTGTTACACTATCCCAGGTGTAACGAAATCTAGGAATAAAACTATATATACGAAACAACAGAAAAGGCAAAACTTAACTTCACAATAAACAAAAGTTCAAAGACGTGTAAAAACCGACTGTAAATTACCATAAATACATACATACATTGCTTTTGTAATGTCTTTTTAACGTTGGTAAACAGAATTTACTGTGTGTTGCAAAAAGCAGAAAAAAAACCTTATGTTTAGCAAAAGAGAAATGGAATTTACGAGAAAAATGCTTATTATTTTTTTATATTATAAAACATAAAGCAAAAATGCAAATATATATAAAAATATTTTTAAACAACTTCAACTAGAAACACCGTTTTATTTGTAATTTACAAAATAGATCGGTTCGAATATA
Organism: Agrenia bidenticulata; assembly: GCA_034694785.1. Taxonomy (NCBI): domain Eukaryota; kingdom Metazoa; phylum Arthropoda; class Collembola; order Entomobryomorpha; family Isotomidae; genus Agrenia; species Agrenia bidenticulata. Next base: position 36,974 of record JAQFYM010001019.1, read on the forward strand.
AAAAAAATAGAAGTAAATTTTTTAGTATAACATTGACATCTTCTAAAACAAACATACAACTGTTGCGTCACCGTGTTGTAATTTCGTACCTTATGGCTTTTTAGTGAATATCGCTACTTTTTGCACCACATAATTATGTTTAAAACATTTTTTGCACGCTACATAGATTTAGCTGCATTTTATGCTTTTTTCCACGTTTAAAACATGCAAAAATACACGGGAAGTACGTATATATAACAACATACTTACGGTTTTTTTTGTATATAATAAAAAAATTAACAATTTTCTTTGGGTGTAAAAAAAAAATATTATTTTTAATTACGTATCATGATAAAAAAACATGAATAAATATTGCAACCATAATTAATCAACACATTAAACACAGTAACAAAAACAGAAGCGCTAGATTTTTGTTTTTTTTTGTTATTTAATTATTATTATTTTTTTAAAAGCAGCATTTAAAACATATTTTGGGGACGGTCAAAGAAAATAGGAAATTTTGTAACTAAAAATACTTTAGTAACACATTAATAACACTAAAAAGATAATACTAAACACAAATTAAAAAAATAAATACTGCAAACATTTATAAAAGCTAATATTTTAAGATTTTTCTAGATTCACAAGTTATTTTTTTTATAATCAAATAAATATTTTAGAAAAGATGCGTGTATTATTATAACGCCTCACTGCATTTCTTTTTTTACTGCAACAGTCTGTAATTGTAGCATATATGTCAATTTGGACACAAAACTACATCTGCTGTAAATTAAGACTAAAACCGCAAAAAAAACTTAAGAGTTGCGTAGCCGTAGTTTTTGTACATACAACAAGCGTGTGTTTGTTATTTGATTTTGAGTCATAGGACAAAACCCCAATCTCCAAACTCTTGAGCCTATAAAAAGTTATTGCGGAAAGAATGTAAGACACGCTCCACTTTTAGTTCGTTCAAACCCATTTTACGTTTATGTTCGGCTTTGCGCAATTTTTCGCACCAAATTTAGTTATAAAATGTGTTTTCTTTTTTGGATACATCTTTACCAATGAATATTTTATGAACGATGCCATTTAAACTTTTACCAAAAATTACTATATAAAAATTTAGTTTTTTATATATTTTTAAAGTATTGCTGTAGTCGAGTACAGTATTTCTGCCTTTTTTTACATGTTAAAAGTATTATAATGAAACTTTTGTGTTTTTTTTTTTTTAAAATTACAAAGTTCCAATATATTCGCTACTATACTTGTTATTTATAACTATATTTACTGCAGCTCATCGCATAGAAAATTTTGCGGTTTTTTCTATGTTAAAAATTTAAATAACCTTATTTATCTTTTTTTTAGGAGATAAAAATAAAATAAAACTATCTTTAAATATGTTTACTATCAAAGAACAAAAAAAGATATGTTTTCTAATATTAATTTTTTCTTTTAATATATATGGGGTTGTTTTTTTCTATTCCCATAAAAATTATCGGAAAATTTTTTCCGCCGGCCCTCCAAAAAATTAAGTAATCCGACACTGATTACATCAACCGTTTTTTTTAAGTCTGCTTATACTAAACATTGTAATTTTTTGTTGTAAAAATCTTTTAGATTCATAGGGTAGTAAAAATTCACGGCTAGGGGACAACTCGCCATGACGCCCTTTATTAACTCTTGGAGGCATAATGAAGGAAATTTCCGTCATTAGTATAAATTTCAAAGGAACCTCCTAATTCGTTTTCACTTTCACTTTCAATTTCAATTTTTTGTTGTAAAATTTTGAATAATTTTTGACTATGCCAACATGCAGGGTTCCCAAAACCGGTTATCCGGTTATCCGGTTAACCGAATATTTGGGTATTTAAACTGTTACATGAAGCAAACGGCTATCCGGATATTTTTTGTTGTACTATCCGGTTGCAACTTTTGATACGTTATTAATGTTGCAATTTGTTTCTAGCATCCTACAAAAATAAAATTGAAGCAAGAAATAGAAAACAAGGATACCGCAAAATGATGGCAATTATGTCGAGGCTAAAATACAATTGTCGAAATTTTTGCGATTCAAAATAACATTACAAAATTCTACGGGTTACATTTTCTTTCAGTTGCCTATACTCATATTGCAAAAAAACTGTATTTTTAATAAACAAAAACATATGGTATAGTTGCATTTTGATAAAGAATAAATGTGTCAAAGACAGAAAGTAGTCGGAAAAGACAACAAACTAAATGAACGTTGTAAATTAAAAAATTGTAAATAAACGTTTATTGAAATAATCAAACTAATATCTTTGTAAATTCTAAAAGTTTAGCGGTTGTTTTGTTCTTATAGATTTGGCGCAAAACATATTTGCAAAGTTTATTTAGCCCTAGTCCAAACTTAAAATAGCTTATTTTTTTATTTAATACAAAATACAATACAAAAACATAATTTTAGGCTGAAAGAAATATACAAGATTTATCTTAAAAAGTAAAAAAAAAAGAAACATTGTTTTTGTTCTACAATTTTAGTCTTAAAAGCTGTAGCATACTATATTTAAATACTTGAAATACATCGGTACATGTTTACTTTCCGTCAATGAATACAAAACGAACTAAGGCATATAGTAAAAGCTTTATCGAACAAAACAATAATGTTGTTTTAAACATTGTAACATGATTTTGCTACAAAACACAAATTTTTTAATTTTACCTTGGTATGGCGCACCAATGGGCAAACTATCAGTATCTCTAAAATGCTGAATCAAGTCCTACGTAAAAAAAAACGTATCCGAGTTATTCGGATTAACTGATTATTATTTCACAAACTATTCGCAAATATTCGAATACATAGAAAACGCGATTATTTTGGAACCCTACAACATAACAATAAATGATCTTTTTGCATATAAACTGACAGGGAAATGTAAAAAAAAATTGTTGCATGATTTTATAGTTTGGTAAAAATCTACTTGCATTGGATTGGCAAGTTTTACAATTTTTGAATTCATCCATGATGGAAATTTCCAACATTTTTGCAAAAAGTGTCACTCATTTTTTATTATGCCTCCAAAAGTTATGATGGAATGGACAACTTGCCCGGTCGGAACAAATTCCGACAAATTAATCATATTTTAAACAAAAAATGTATGAAAAATATGCATGCTGTTGTTAATATTAAAAATTCATGGTTCAAATTATAGTTCTTCCAATGACTTTTTATGAGGCTTTAGCAATTTACCCTGTTACCGTACCGAACCCTATACAACCTACCCTTAGATTATTTTGTACAAATAATTACTTTGCTGTGATTAATAAAAATACTATGGTTTTATTTTTGGTTGTATCAATTTTCGCTTGTTTTTTTTGGCCATATTGTCCCTACAGGTGAGGTGTCTTCTACCTGTATTAGATATTACCGTCACAAAAAAAGTAAGATTCCTCATGCTTTCAACCTTATTGGCGAGTTGTCGCCTTTTTTCCTTAAAGTCGATAATGGCGAAAACTCGCCATGGCGACAAGATCGCCGACGCCGTGTTGGCGCTTTTACAATAATCAAACTAGAAGAATACGATTATTATGATTCAAAATCAGTGGCAAATATGACGTAAAAGCTTGAAGTTTTAAAATAAGGGTAAACAATAACGCTGAGAAAGAAATTTATTTAAACTTACTTTAAAATATACTTTTTTGGCTACTTCTCAATATAAAAAAAAGCAAATGGGTAGGAATAGTACGTATAAATATCTATGCATTTCTTAAAGTAAATTATTTTGCCAAGTACACTTGGACTGTTCAAAGTATACATTAACCCAAAACCAGGCCAAGTATAAAATAAAACAAATGTAATACTTGAACTAGTACAAGTATACTGCGACTGAATTTACGCAAGTATTTGTACAAAAAATCACAATGACTTTGACTAGTCAAAGTATACTTAGCAAAAAATAATCGCAAGTAATAAAATAATAAAATTTAATTACGTGGACTAAGCAAAGTACACTTGGACGGGTCAAAGCAGACGCATAGCCAGGATTTTTAAGGGGGTAGTGTGATCAATAATAATCTAATAGAAATGCAATAAAGAAAATGAACAATGTCAAGCCTCTGGCGTATTCTGCATAGTTTTGAAACACTTCTCTTTTGTGTATAAATTTTTAAGTTAAAAAGATCTTGCATTAGGTTGTACACAAATCAGTTAACGAAAAAAAAGCCGTCATTGCAAGAAAAAGGTAAAATGCAAAAAGGTTGTTAACCATGCCTTAAAAACTCGTTTTTCTGTTTAAAGTAGACGAAACCCCTTAAGAAATAATAAAAAAACATACTTTAGCATATAAAGTCAACTATTCTGCATTTTAAGTGGTAAAAATGCCGCAGTAAAATACAAAAACGTAACATTAAGATGGTCAAAGAGCATCTTTTGTATAAAAAACTAAAAAACTAAAACTACGTATAATAATACAACACAGATCTAAAAAAAACGAATATAAGTTTAAATATTTACTATGATAACACGTTGAGAGCATCTAAGCTGTTATTTAAGCCTATTGCACTAAATCCCACATGTTTCAACAACTTTTGTGCATAAGTAGCTGTTTATCCTTGTATATATTTTTTTATATTTGGCTGTACAAATAACATGTCAAAATTATCGATTTACGGTAACTGCTATATTTAATGCTTTTTGATATTTTTTGTCTTGCGGTATTATGTATTCGTTTTTACTTACGGTTTTACGAAAGTATTTGGTATTGGTATTTAGTATTTGGTATTGTGATTTGGTCATGAATCTCGGTATTAGTTCTATCTATTGTATAAAACAAATTACTTAACAGTAGTTTTATTTTATTTTGGTGTAAATATTGGTATAAAATTACAATCAAAAGTATAACACTTATGTATCTATTTGCATTTTTAAAATAGCAATTTAAAATAGTATTTTACGGTATTTATACATCACATCTTCTTTGCTTTGCAGTTTTTTAGCAGTTTTATACTTCTTCTGTAGATATATCAGTATTTTTTGTGATTATAAAGCGAAGCAAAACCATTTAACCGATCCTCTTTCATTGTACTCTTAACAAGTTTTTTATGTATTTTAAAGATGAAAACATTTTCTCAGGTGCAGTGGCGTACCCAGAA
>JAQFYM010001020.1:0-42075 GCA_034694785.1 Agrenia bidenticulata
TTTGCATTCTGACTTAGGTGATATGCTGATGCAATGTCAGTCTGATAACGTTGTATCTGATGAAAAGTCGCTAAACCGTCAATTTAGACCCGTCGGATCCTATTTCACGTCAATGGGTCATAACGAATATTTCTACAAAAAAGTTGGCTTGTTTCATATTCAAAAATCAATTTTGAGACCCCAAACCGATTTTAAATCAATTTTGAGACCCCAAACGGATTTTTCAAAGTCAGATAGGCAATGGCCATGTGCTGAGAGTGCGTCGTCATACTCACTTCCATCTAAATTAATCTTGTCGTGAGTATGATGGTGGACTATAGCTCTGCATTATCGATATGGCCATAAATGGTGTTATGCAGCGGCGTTACCTTTACCCATGCAAGCAAAAGTTCTAAATGCTAATTTTAAATGCCGAAAGGGTTAACACTTTAAAACACTGTAAAATTGAAATCAATCAGAAAATATCGCTAATATAATGCTTACCCAATTTTTAAATCCAATTCCGGAAATCCCATTTTGAAAAGGGTAATTCAAAATCCTCCCTTGCTACACTGTCTATTTCACAATATAATCGGATTTTAAGAACGCGACCTTTTCCACTAAAAATGTTCACAAAACGGTTGGCATTTTTGGAAGGAGCGTTGGTCTAGTCCTTCTCCTACGCTTGAGGCTACTGCTGAGGATGCACAAATTTTGACTCTTCTAGAAACTAATTGAGAAATCCCAATCTTGTACATTTAGAACCTTTTCCTTTTAAACTTAGCAGAGTACAAGGTATGGAGTAGAGCTGAAGTTTTTTCTCACGATATAATAAGGTTACGTATTTGCATGCCATGAGAAAGAAGCAAATCATCCCTCTTCAATACTAATCAAACATGAGTGAGATATGTCATGAACTGGAATCTAAAATTATCTCTATTCTTCCATGTGTGCAGATCGAGAGGGAAAAAAACTTTAATTCCATTCTAAGTCCATGTTGATTTTTTTATTTATAAACTAATCACGGTTCAATACTAGGTTTCGTATGGGCAGTTTTAGTATGTAGCTTATTAGTTCCTAATTTCAATGGTCCTCTATAAAATTAATATTTACTGCGCATCTAATTAAAAAATCATCATTCTGACTCGGCTCTTTTCTTGACAATTAAAAATGTTTCAAGCTCTATACGTGAGTTATGATCGAGGGGAGGGGGGATGCAAAAATATCAGATAAAAAAATAATACACATTTCAATTGCATGTAGTTCCAGCCTTGATGTTACTTTCCCAAGCTATTTTTATAACAAGTGGAGATTTAAATATATAATTTATGTAAACTTGGGATAGAAATAAAAATTACAAGTTCTCAAGTAAAGCTAAAATATTGAGATAATGTTTGTAAATCTTATTACAAGTCCTTCAATGTAGTTACTGTTTTAATTTGTTTTAAAGAAGGTGTTCTTTACGTATGTCGTCCTTCTTAACGCAACACGAACTAAAGGTTGGGCATATTTAAATTGCGTTCCTGAACTTCAATCCCAATCTAAATCTTGTTATTAGGAAAACCTTTAAAGAATTCAAACATGTAAATTTTTTTCGACTTCTTGAGGAAATACTGGAGCATAATCCTGAAATTCCCTATAACACACTATGAGCTTTTGAGTAATTATTTTTTACAACTGGAATGAACTTAATACCAACTATCTCTTATAAAATCGATGTGTTAGTTGATATCAAAATAATCAAAGGCCTTACTAAGAAAGTGAAGGAAGTAATTGTAAATAATAGGAGGAAGAAAATTTTTAATATTAATTAATTCAGCCCAAGTAAAAACATTTGAAATTTCTACCACCGACTGTTCATCAATCTCTGTGTGCCTTTAATAAGTAATTGTTAAAGAGTTTTGAAATCGAAAGGATGATAATCGCAAAATTCTATTTCAAATGCTCTTTGTGTACTCATGTTATGTTTTCTTGAGGATTTAAGTAATATACTCAAGTTTAACTCTTAACCTAAAAATGTATACTGTTCATCCATAAAACTCAATTTTATTCAATCACGATTGGAATATACGGTTATTGAATTAAGCTGAATTCATTTTCATTTAGTCGTAGAAATCAATACGAATACAGATTCATGAATATTTGCCTTTCTTGACTCATTTATTTCCCCGAAATTCCCAACTAATTATCTCTTCTAAAAGCCATGGTCATTTCAAAATTATGTCATATGTCATCAGTTACAATCAATTAAGTCTTGTCCCTCAGTGCTACAGATTTGGAGAGCGCGTCAGAGACATTATCTATCTCTACATTGTGAAGCACACCATACCAGGCTTTGCATTACATTTGAAATTATTATTGTAAGAAACGGAGGAAAGCATCTATTTCAAATGTAAGGGTAAACATTCCTTATTTAAATAAAATCATGGAGTATCAGCTTGTACATCTGAACATACAAACGGAGTTGGATGTGAGATAACTGAAGCGCTGTCAAGCCCTCGACCGTGCGTTTGATTGATAAGGGACACCTGCCCAAGCCAGGTGTCCCTTTCAACTTTCGGCTTCAACACGACCACGATCTGTTTTAATGAGACTCGATTGATTTGATAAGATAAATAGGAAAGGACACGGGTCGGGAAAAGTATTTAAACAGAAGTCAAAGGGGTTCTGTCTCAAGTCAACTCACAGTTTTCCACTAACTCACAGTCGTAGAACATTCTTCCGGAATTTCACCATGAAAGCCGTTTTCATCATCACCCTCTTGCTCGTTGCCAGTGCCTTGGCCCGAAGTGCTGTCAAGCCCACCGCTGAGGAAACTGGCCCTGCCTGTCGTAAGTCCTATAAGCACCCATTAACTGTATTTACATTTGAAGATGGAGGTTCATTAACGACCAATGTATATAATAAATTATTCTACCATGTAGCCATCCCCGATCCATTGGTTAGGGAAGCCGGTCCATTGAACATCACCCTTGAACCAATTCTTGTCATCGAAGTCGGAGGTCAACGAGGGTAAGGATATAATATTACTGGAAATAATTGCTGAGTTCGAATTTGTGTCATTTTGTTATTTGGCTTGAAGAGAACTGGTCGCTAAAGGTCTGTCCACCTTGAACTACACTTACGACATCCAGGAACTCCTTCTCACCGCTAAGTTTGCCATCGATTTGAAAGCCATTGATATCCAAACGTCTTACTCTGATGTTGTTGGATGGGTCGATACGACCCCTCTCCGACCTGAAACCCTCCCATCCGGTGATTTCGAAGGTAAGGGTAATGCCCACATCACTGGCACGAACCTTAAGGTCAAGGCCTCTGCTGCCCTTTTCATCAACCTTATCGGAAACAAGGTCAGCGTCCGAACTTTGAACGTTGAGACCTTGAGCTTCGACAGCGCCACCCTCGACCTTGGACAAGAATTCCTTCTTAACGGAAAACCAGTTGACTTCGCTGCCATCAGCAACAACTTCAAGACTAACTTTGACGAAGATTTTGCCAAATTCGAAAAGGAAATCGTCGAGAGGGTCCGAGTTGCTGTCAACGTTATCATTGGAGTAAGGGAACATTTTATTAGCCATTTTGAATAGACATTGAGGTCCTAATAAATGTCAGTTTATTAATCTGAATTCGTTTATTATAGAAATACACCCTTGCTGAGCTTATTGACCTCATCGGTAACATCGGAGGAGGTGGCGGAGAAGGATGTCCCCCAGAGCTTTAAACTAACTCTAACTAACAGACTAAATTATTCCTCTGAAATCTATGAATTCTGAATAAACCATATTTCATCTTCGTCAGCAAAATTTGCAATTTCAGAAAGTAATTATAATTTTTGTGTGATTCCCAACCCCAAAATCTTACCTCTACATAGTTTCTGTCTATGCATCTGAATCAAAAATGACGCAAATTATCACACAATATGCATATTACGAAATTGCTATTCATTAATATTTTAGCACTGACAATTATAGTATTAATATAAATTTCTTTATTTAAAAATAGCTCCCTCATAACAAGTCTTATTTGATAAAAAATACTGCAAATTTAATACAAATATCGGTAATTAGTCCTTCCTCCTATAGAGTCTTTAATGGCTTTACTGTGACCTTGCTCGACGGGCAAGAATAGCAAGGGACCACGTAATGCCAATCCAAGTTAAAAGGACCGCATATCCCGGCCAAACGTAAGGATGAGTGACTGACCATCCCCGGCTGACAATTGACCTAATCGCACTAATCGCCCACGTACAGGGTAGACAGTAACTGATACACCTAATGCCCATGGGAACTGCCTCCAATGGCCAAATAATACCTGTCCACAAAAAAAAAAAAATCAGTTCTAACATTTCCAACATTTACGTAACAAAAAGGACACACGTGCCTACATACTACGCATTATTATAAATCATTAAAATGTTCTAAAACACACCTGATAAGATCAAATTTGGAAGGTAGCATCCGATCCCAACGATGAGAGCCTCTACTTCTTCATTACACAGTTGGCCGATAAGAAAACCTGTTTTGCAGGGAGAGTTTTGTTTTTGAGAAATTAATACTAATTATCCATGGAATTAACCCAGCATTAAAAATATTCTCATTGACTTACCTAGGGAAAGCCCCGCCACTCCCGTCAACATCGTCAGTGTGAGGAAGGCAATGGAGGATCCTTTGATTTCCATTTGAAATACGACAAGGACTATGAAGTAGGAGATCATAGTTTGTACAAGGATTAGGAATCCTTCAGTAAGGAAGAAGGCACCCATGATATCCGTCGTGGTCACACCAGCAACCATTGACCGGTCTAGGGTCCCTTGTTTTCGATCTGTGATAATGGCCACAGAGCAGGAAATGTATGGGATGAAGAATAGGATCCTAAAAAAAAACATTTTTGAGTTCAATTACTGGAGAAATTTTTTGGTTTCCAAATTTTAAAAATATCACCCATACATAATTAAAACTCCAGGGGAAATATACTCTTGAAATGTCACGTCAAATGTACCATAGATAGGTGTTCTAAACTGTAAAGAAAGATTAGTAAGGAATTAACATCATTCTCTTAATAGTTTTTCAACAATTGATATTCGAGAGGTTACAATAATGCTGCAATAATTCTGTGACTGCAGAAAAGCAGAAATCATTGCAACTCAACCTCCATATTGACATCGAAAAACTATTGTTACCTCAAGAGGCAGCTCGACTTTTCGAGTATCCTGATCACAATCTCGAAGTAAAGTTTGAGCATAAGTTTGGAAAGACTCATAAATTGTTTTCGTCAAAAGAACTCCGGCAAAGTAATCTGTTGAGAAGTAAAAAATGAACACACTTGCCATTTAAATTTATAAACCCTAAAAATAATCCCATGTAACTTACGAGACATATCCAACCGTAAATTAATACTAGTTCCTTCCAAAGTGTTATTTTCAGCATAATTTCCAGTAATCATTCTATCCAGCAAATGGTTGGTAAAATTCTTTGGAAATGACATGTACCCCCACAGTTTCCCCGACTTGACATCAGCCAGTGCTTCTTCTACAGAGTTCTTCGAAACCTAGTTCAAACAAGAGTAAACCAATTGAAAATCTTTCCTAACAACTTTGTAAAATATTTACCGAGGCAGGACTTACAGCATTTATAACATCCGAAGGTAAATTATTTACATATCTACAACTCAGATTCTCCAGCATGCACCCCTTGGGCTGGCTCTTACAAACCTCGAGATCAAACTGTGTTTCTGGATTTACTACACCGAATTTCATATTCTTCGGCTCCGGCCCCACCGTCAGATTCACCATGATCACTTGAAACGAGGGCATGAAGAATATCGCGAGCATAAAACTATCATAAAAAACAATTATCCCCAGCTCTTCAGCTAATGTGAAATGATTTAAAAAATTTAAAACCTTACATAGGACTTCGGAGCAGAATCAAAATATTTCGAATTGCCACAGCTCGAATTCGACTAAATTTACTTCCTTTCTCAGCCTGTCCTCTAATGGAATTGTGCCGGTTGAGTCTTAGGTGGGGGCGGGGCTGGGGATTCTCACTCCGACTATTTTGATTCTCGTCGATACAAGTCTGTTTGAATTTCAGTCCTACTACACCGTTCTCGTCGTGGAGATTATTGGACTTGCCCTTACTCAAAGTCAAGAGCTTCTTCCGAGAGTAGAACGAAGTTTCCGAAATAGCTTGAGCAACTTCGTCCTTGGCATTATTGTTTTCCCCGAATCCGGAGGTATCATTTTTACATAGTTTCAACACGATGTCCTCCAGTAATTTCGTATTATGCTCCTTGAGTAAACTGTCTGGAGAGGCTTCGGCCAGTAGACGCCCGTTTCTCATGAGACCTATCTGTAATGTAGCATAAAAAAATATGTTCAGCTCATAATTTTGAATTCATAATTTTCAAAAAAACGTGTACGTGTGAGGTAAGAAGACAGAAGTATGACTCAACACTGGAATGATTGATGTCATTAATCCCTTACCGTGTGAGATTGCCTAGCTTCTTCAATGTAGTGGGTTGTGATCACGACGGTAGTTTGCTTTTTTGCTACCAACTCGCATAAATACTTCCAAATGCTGCAGGGGTAAAACAAAATGGGGAATTAGGTACAAGAAATGATTAATGCCTTTAAAAAATCTCGAGTCTTCCTCTCTGGGTATTCCCAACTTACTTACGGAATTTTTCTATAAAAACAAGTCAAAGGAAGTACGCCTCTCATAAGCAACAAATGTAATAAAAGCTTAACCATAATTTATATGAATAAAAAAAACTAGACTCCAAAGATGGGAAATCGTTAATGAAATCGGGATCGATTCCTCGAATTGTTTGTGAACTCCCAATTCATCAGATTTTTTTCTAAACTCGACCAGATTCTCAAATCTGACCATCAACGGGAATTCCATAGAATAGCTCGAGATAGATTTAAAAAAAAAAACTTGTTTGAGCTTGAGTGAACTGACCTTTCTCTCAATAGTGGATCCACTCCGACAGTAGGTTCATCAAGAATGAGCAACGAAGGTTCGTGTAGTAGACATGCTGCTAGGGAGGTTCGTCTTTTTTGCCCTCCACTATTAATTATTAATTGAAGTTAGTAAACATATTGTTTATCCTGCTCATCGAAACTTCTAAGAATAATCTCAATCGATACGATTTAAAAATAAATATAGACAAACCTGAGAGTGTCTATCCTACTGGAAGAGGGGGGCAGGTTAAGAAAATTAGAGAGGAACTCAATCCTTCCGACAATCTCTTGATGACTCATCCCATAAATTCGGCCAAAGTACTCAAGCATCTCCTTAATAGTTAACTGGAAGTACAGAGCTATATCCTAGAGGGGTAAATACATATTTAACACACGATTTGCAGAATTGCCTAATCATTTCATGAACCGTGACTCTCACATTTGAGCTCACTGTGTGTGTACATGCAAAATACTCGGAATCCTCCTCTCACCTGTGGCATATAACCAATAATGGAACCGGGAATTCCGCTCTCAGGAGTCCCGGGCCGTTGACCAAAGACACTTATGTCCCCACCGTCCAACTTCCGGATACCCACTATACAAGAGAGGACAGTCGTTTTGCTGTAAGATGAGAGGAGTTCAGGTTTGAATAAATTAACAGTTAAATCTGCAGTCTCATTCATTGAAGTAGTTTCTTACCCACAACCGCTTGCTCCTAGTAACCCATATCTGAAAATGAGGGAGGTCAAAGGTTAGGTTAACATTTCAATGAGATTGTCCGTTTTAATTAGTTCAAGGGAAAGGGGTCTTACATTGTTCCTTGGGGGACGGTCATATTAAGGTTGGTTAACACGGGCGTTCCATTTGTGTACGATTTGTAGGCACTTCGGACAGAAATGGCCGGGTAGGTGTTGTTCCTATTGACATTTGGGGGCTCTTTGCCTTCTGGGAGAACATCCAGGGAAACATGAGCTTGACGATCCATGTTGTTCAATCGGTCGGGTAGAGTTCTGAATTCCAACGAGGGTTTTAAATGATTTGATATAAAACGATTGGATATAATTGACTTACCTGTCTGCTAATATATCAGGATCCATTTATTTCCTATGACTTGGTCAAATAGCTGAAAAAGGGTGGAAAAAGGCTCAAAAGCTAAATATCCTCTTCCCTTGTAAACGGTTTTTGAACTGATTCTCTTCGAGAGGAATGAGAACGTTTAAATCCCCTGTAATGAATAAAATCGTATCAATTATCATTTCCCAGCATTCAGGGTTATGCCATACCAATAAAATAATTATGTGCATCATTACATCATGTAATGACCAAGTAAGTATAATTAATTGCTTTTCTCCTTACAGTTTATAGGAGAGACTTTAGACTTTTTCTCACACAGGAGTTTGAGCAATTTGACAAGGAAAACTTTAATAATATTACTATTAGCGTAGGTCGGAAATTTCCCCAGACTTCAACTTAAACCTGTTCTTAGGATATTTCACACTTGCACTTTTTCGTAGCTAATGCCTTACTAAGTGGATATGAAAAAGGTATTTCATTCCACGTGTCCTGGAGGGTTCTAGCTGGAAGCTCGGCTTAAAGTGATGATAATACCCAAGCGGTCGTAAAATTAATACCAGCTCCCAAAGAATTTTTTTCATAAATCTAATGCAAACAAACAGATTTCCCTTGCTAGTTGTTGATTGCTATTTCTTCTGCATATGCAACACTCATCAACATTGACTAACTTAAAAAGACATAACCGTCTTGAAGAGATCTAATGCGTCCTCGTGACCATAATATAATGTTGTTGGGAAATTCACTCAAAAACTCAAAGAAACAATTTTTGGCACAGGAAATTAGTCTTATTTTCTGCGAGCTTGAACTTGTAACTACATTTTAAAAAACAACTCCATCATAACCCATTCATCGTGCACACCTCAGCGAACTTGCAATAACAACTTCCCACTTTGATGGCACGCAGTCCAGTATGATTAGTATGAACCAACAAGTAAATCTATCCCATACCTTGTGGCCAACAATCTGACTTTGAGGCTGGATTTCCAAAAATATTTTTGAAAACCAAACAGGATGTAAAATATGTACACAAAAAGATATGCAAAGGCTAACTCTGGAAAAATTTAAAACCTCTAAAAAAAGACAAAAACTTTTACTTGAAAAAAGCTCAGAAGGCTAATCCCGAGTGGGTGCCCATGTAGAACAGGATGAAATGATAATAATTTCAAACACGAGACTCCCATTTGATTCGATAATAACTTCTCAAGGTTTTACCGAGGTCTTAGGATACTCCAGGCCCAGCTATTTAATTAACCTCCTAGTAACACTCCCATGTAATATTTGACAGTGGATTATAAAAAGGATTTAAAATCACACTGCCTAACACTGTATTTTAGATCCGTGACTCAAGTCTATGAATTCACTCGCTAGCCCCCCATGGCAATCCCTGAGGGTATTAATGAACTGCTAAATAGTTTCTGGTATCCAGCCTATTCTGCATATCCTTGATGATAATTTTTATTTCATTAAATACAATGAAACAAAGCAAGGATCTATCACACTGACTCATGCAACTTGTGACCCTAGGAGTCAGTGGTTAATGGTAGATGCAATACCACTGGATATTCTCACACGCCTTGACTGTTTGGTACAGTACCTGAGGGATAATTATATAAAATCCTCTAACTTGCTGAGGAAAACGAAACTTAGTGTAATTACCACCTACAACTCACCTGCACGTCTCTTCAATTATAATCAGGTAGGGAAAGACACTTCCTTCCTCTTGGGATACTCTAGTCAAAATACCTGTCAGTCCACCACGACCACTTATGAACCCAAACTCATCTTGCTCGGCCAACATACAATTTCTGCCTCCTCCTCTGGGGGATTTCCCAAGGCTTATTTAGCTCTTCTATATACAGCAGTTAGCAGAGAAACGGGACAAACTCAACTTGTTTCAATACAATTTTTGATCCTCGTTCTTAATAAGCAGAAGTTCTTGGGGCTGAGCCTTTTCTTGGTATCAGATCCTCCGGATTTTTATTATGCCTTCTCTGGGCCTTTTTTTTTAGTAATAAAAAAATCGGGAGAGATCCTTTACACTGAACTAGCCTTGGCTTTTGGCTCTCTATTGTTCTCAGAAGAATCGTTTAGAGAGTTTGAATTAAATTTATTGTCCTCTTGCAAATCATGATTTGCATTTGCATTTAGCAGGTCTGAAAAAAAGAAGCACAATTGAGCTTCCTCAGCTTGGTTTTTTATTGCACATACTATGTAGGCTATTTTTATTATGCATTGAGACTATTTGAGACTTTGATCTATGAAGAGTAGAATGATATCCAGAGCCTGTTAGGCTTGTTCTTGTTAAGGACGCACAATGATATATATTTCCAGATGGTGGACAATGAATTTGATCTCTTTAGTAAAAGTCGTTTAGAGTTGTGGTGAGTCCATTCTTATTTTTTCCTTATCTTTTTTGGGGAGATAAAAACATACTCAAGGGCACGTGAAGAAAATAATCTATTTATATCTTCAAAGAGCCCTTAAAGGTGGGGAATGTTAGAGAGATGGTAGTTGCCATTGCCAATGCCACTTTAGTTGTGGGAAGCTGGAAGTACCTTCTCCTAATCCTCCTCACATTTCTTACGCTCGTCAGGGTCAAAAGTGTCGTCTTTTCACTCAGAAATAGCTCCTTGGACAATCTGTCAGACTTTGTTTGGTTTATTGTAGCCTTTACGAAAACAGACCTACTAGATCCGCAGCCTTCTACATCCAACATTCCCAGAGAGATGTATAAATAACAGCTTGTAACAATATAAAACGATTTCCTTGGACTTAACTGCCTCAACAAGGTCGTTTAGCTGAACGAAATACATAAGGGGATTTAAAAGTCCTCCATCAAAGGGTTAATCACTATATTAATGCTTAGGGATCAGCTATACATTTCTTACGACAGTACAGAGCGACGATCTTGTGACTACTTATAATGTCATAATGTACCTGTATATAAATTGACTAAGGGGTCCAACAAATACTGGAAATAAAATTAAGCCTTGACAAAAAAATTTATAGTTTGTTACTGACCAATAATTTTTGACTATGCTGGGCTACTAGTTAAAACACATTAGGAAATAATAATAAAAACTAAAGTAATTAATCGAAGAGATTATCGGCTGGATTTTAGCCTACTATTATATAAAGGCTACACTTCTTTTATTTCTAATAGTTTCATATACAAATATAAATCTGTATAGGTAGAGAGGTAATAAATTGACTGCTTACAGGTTGACCAGTTCATAAATTCCTCATCCCAATGCTAATGGCTAAGGCTAATTAATATTCTCATCCAAGTGGAAATGCAAATACAGGATGGGCCGTGTGAGTCTGCTTGCATGTTGATAAGGTTGTAAAAACTGTAGATACCATACGAGCAAGATGACTTCACAACCTATGAATATTTATGACATTGTCACACTGTCCGATTGACAAAGACCAAAGAAAAAACAATGGAAACTATTGGACTTTGCCTTGCATTGCTATTCTTAGCGTTAAGGACTCTAAAATCAATCCTTACTAAGCCAGACTAACAGTTGCAGAAACAGATGTCAAGATATTATTATAAGATGATACAGACTTGCTTCTCTCGTTTAACAACGTTTCATAGCATACATGGAAATGTACATCATTTTTCAGATTACGAGTACTAGAAGAGTCCAGAATTATTTTATACATTAATACACCAAGGATTGTAGATTTGACATTAAAAAATTATTTTTGCTCTCTAAACATTAAAAAAGAGTTAACTTAAGTAATAACTATCAATGTCAGTTATAGTAACCCAAACTTAGAACACAATGCACCCTTTTTTTCTACTAGTCAATGGGAAACTGGTTAGAACTGACTTTAATTGTGTGTTTTTTGCCAATCATGTACCTCTGTGATATAAGTCACAGAAAAAAATACAAATCATAAATTTTTTTTCCTCTTCAAATCTGTAGATCCGACAAGAAGTCATCGACCCTCAGTGGTCCTTGGCAAACTTTTTGAGAGAAAAACGTAATTTAAAATTCTTCTATATTAATCATGTTGAAAAAATAATGAGATTCCATCTGAAATTGATATTTTCTTCCTACTCATATTTCTCGCAAAAATAAGTGTTGCTCACCGGGACCAAGATCGCCTGCGGCCAAGGGGGCTGTGGATCCTGTACCGTAATGATCTCCCGATTCACTAAGGAAGAGGAGTCGTTCCGGTAATTTAAAAAAACGAATCCGTCCTTAAACACTTTAAAAAAGCACTTGGAAAAACCTTAGCCCAAAAACTAGACAGGCTCTATGTTTTTGTAGACACTACTCAGTCAACTCCTGCATTACACCCGTCGCTAGTGTTCATGGCTGTCATGTAACCACAGTGGAGCATTTATCAAAAGGGAACCGGAATTCTTGTCATATTATTCAGGTAAACTTCCCCAAGTGCATGATCCGTCACTGACAACCTGTCAAATCATAATCACGGTTGTTGGCAGGAGGCGATTTCGAAAGGGAATGGTTCCCAATGTGGTTTCTGCACCCCCGGTATGGTCATGTCAATGTATGCTGCGGTTCAAATCGATTCTGACTTCAGTGTTGCTAAGGTCAAAAAGGCCGTTCAAGGTATAAAAACTAGCTTTCCCTTCAAGCACTACCCACACTGATGAGCTTTAGCTAAATTTTGTGAATGGCTCAGGAAATCTGTGCCGCTGTACTGGCTACCGACCTATCCTTGAAGCGTTTCAAAATTGTGTCTTGACCAACTGCAGAACTAACGATATTGAAGATATCGGAGACCCCCTCTGCTCCATCGAGCCTGTTCGAAATGTATTATATGATTCTGATGGGGAAGAGTTGGTCCGGATTGAAAATTCAATCGTGAGTTGATCGTTGTTTATAGATTATGATTGAGGATGGTTTGAGAGTATTCGGTAAATATGTTTTATTTGGTACAGAGATCTCTAATGCAAGAAAAGCCCCACAGCTTTCAAAATGTTGAGTTCCAAGGTCCAAAAGTCCACTGGCTACGGCCTAATTCGCTAATCGAGCTTTCGTCCTGTCTTAGAAGGCATCCTGAGGCTAAGATCGTCTCCGGTTGCACATCTGATGACTACCACCCTCAAAAGGTTTACTTTGACCGAGTTGTGATTGTACAAATTAACTGGCTTAAAGAAATCCACTCCTTCGAGGTTTATGATAATCATGTGTGCATCGGTGGGGGCTTGACTGTTGCGGAGGTTAAGCAGCATTTACATGAAGCGGTCAAAACTCTTCCAGGTAGTTTCGGACAATTAAACGTGCTGGAAATATACAACCCAATAGTTATTATAAATTAATTATAGAATGGAAAAGCCGAAGCATCAAGTCGATTCTTGGGATTCTTCAAAGATTTGGCTCCCCACAGATTAGAAACTCAGCTGTTTGTTTGTCTAAATTTTAAAATTTTAAATTAGCTGGTCGACTATCTACTTGTTTTTTTAAGTTCTATTAATTTACAGACCATTGGGGGATGTCTGACGGTCAACAGCAGTGCTTCGGATTTACAAACGCTCGCAAATGCTTTCGAATTCAGCGCTTTGTGCTTCAATCCGGGTACGTTGTGATTCTTGGATGAGCATTTTTTTAAAAGAGATTTTACAGATCCTCAATTTAAAATTTCAGTTTCTCAAGCCCATACTGAAATCAAGGCCGCATTTCCAGCTAGCTTTTTCAAGAGTGTAATCGTCAAAGTGAAAATTCCTTTCACAAGAATTGTGGGAACCTTTTTATGTTAAATTTTGAAGATATAAATTTAAACAGTAACTTTCAGATTTGAAATATTTGGTTTCAGAATGAATACACATGGGCTTACAAACTCAGCCGTCGACGGTTTTTCGATGGAGCCATCTTGAACATTGCAATCAAAACGGAAGTCGTCCCTCCGTCTGGGGATGAAGATGCCAAGATTTTAAAAATCAACTTGGCTTTCGGTGGCTCAGCTATTCAGAGATTCTCCTTGCAGTACACATATGAAATCACACCACAGTCAGTGCTCATTTAAAACTCTTTTTAACATATGTTTCTAATTAAACCTAATCAAATTATTCTAAATAATTCCCCTAGGGACATCACGTCAGAATTGTACGGGAAGATCAATACGGAGATTCAGAGAGAAATCGAAACCTATTTAAACACCCATATGTACTCCATCACCTACATTGCTGCCCTAGCTTCCAAGTACTAATTTTTTTTTAAATCTTGGCTATTATCATTAATAACAGTAATTAATTAATTAATTATCCTATAAATAGCCTATTCAAAAAGTTTTACGAGTTTCTCCATGATACCCTCCATCCTTCCATTTCTTCCATCTATGTCAATCCAGACGAATTGGCACTGGACAACTTCAAAGCAACTCAGACCTATGACGTGGTAATTGTACTTACAATCTAAAACAGGCTCTTCCACCCCTATTGACCCTTTCGTAAATATTTAATCATAGAAATTAGAAGTTCGAGAGCCCCTGGACTTGGTATGGAAACCAGTACCTCATGCCTCAGCATTGAAGCATGCAACTGGAGAAGCCGTTTATTGCGATGATATCCCAAAGATTGAAAATGAGTTGGTAATGGAGCTAGTGCTGAGTCGAAGGGCACACGCTTTCTTGAAAAGTGTGGACCCCTCCAAAAGTCTTAAAGTTGATGGGGTGGTCGGATTTGTGTCGTGTCAAGATTTGGAACCCACTAGGAACCTTTTTGGGGTCATTGTTAAAGACGAGGAAATATTTGCTAGTGAAAAGGTCAGCCTGCATGAAAATTGTTATAAAAAACTTGCAGTTAAAATTCTCAATGTGTCATGTGCATTTTGCAGGTACAATGTGTCGGGCAGGTTATTGGAGCTATCGTAGCTAAAGAACGGCTCGTAGCTAAAAAGGCTGCAGAACTTGTCGATATCCAATATCATGATTTATTTCCCAAGATTTTAACAATAAATGTAAACCATAATAACACAATTTATCGTAATTACAAATGATCGAGAGTGTTCTGATTTCTAAAAATATTTTTAGGACGCAATTGCCAATAAATCTTACTTTTTCGAACATGGAGCATCGCTGAAGAAGGGAGACTGTGACACAGCTTTCGAACAGTGTGACCACGTCCTAGCCGGGGAAATTAAACTCGGGGGACAAGCTCACTTCTACATGGAGCCACAATCAGTTATCGCCATCCCAAATGGAGAAGATGGGGACATGGAGATCATCTCAGCAACACAATCCCCGTCTGAAGTCCAGGTTAAAATTTTATATGTGCTTTTCCGTCAATTTTGAAATTCTCAAAACACATTTCAAACTCATAGAAAGCTGTTGCTGAAGCTCTTGGCCTCAATATTAATCAAGTTCTCGTTCGGGTCAAAAGAATTGGAGGTGGATTTGGGGGAAAAGACACTAGAAGTCTTCTTGTCGCTCTGCCAGCGGCTATTGCAGCCCAGAAGTATTCGTTTTGATTGGATATTTTTATAATCCATCCCAGCACAGTAAAAAATTCCTTGACATGCTAATTATGATTTTTAAAATAAGGTATGGAAGACCAGTGCGATGTATTTTAGACAGGAGGACAGATATGATCATCTCTGGGAAAAGGGAGCCTAACCTCGCCAAGTATGAGATCGGATTCAACATAGATGGGCGATTGATTGCTGTCAAAATGAATATATATTCAAACGCGGGGCATTCTCTGGATGCATCGGGTGTTGTGAGTAAAATTGTAGGGGCATTTTTTTAGAGTTTATTATTGTATTTTATTATTCTGAAAGCCAATGGAACGAGCCGTTTTGAATCTTGATAATGCCTACAATATACCGAATATGGATGTTGAAGGAATGCCTTGTAGAACCAATCGACCTTCAAACACGGTTGCTCGAGGACCTGGAACTGTGCAAGGTTCCCATTTCATTGAAAATATTCTCGATAGAGTTGCTGCGTATTTGAATCAGGATCCGGGGCATGTAAATGATTAATAATTAACCATAAATACTAACTGAGAAAGTTGGGCTCTTTATCCTGTCCTTATAATTTGAATAGGTAAGAGAAATGAACATGTACAAGGAAGGGGACTTGACTCCATACGGACAAACCTTGGACAACTTAACAGTCCGGCATTGTTGGGAAGAGTGTATTCAAATCTCAGAGTATCATCTTCGGAAATCTGAGGCTGAATTATACAACAGGTTTTTATTTTATTGAAACAAACCAAACTTTATCCATCTAAAATACTAACAACTAACTCGAAAAGGTATATTCAATTCCAGTACCCATTTGTACCGAAAACGGGGTGTGTATCTAATTCCCTGCCACTTTGGAATCGGGTACATTAATCTAACTCTTAACCAGGCAGGGGCATTGGTCCATATTTACAGAGATGGTTCTGTGACTCTCAACCACGGTGGGGTGGAATTAGGGCAAGGAATTCATTCCAAAATGATTCAAGTATGACTCAAATTAAAAACTTATCAAGTTCATATTAATGATACTGAGCCAAGGGTGTCCTCACATTTACACTAATCTAATGAACATTGGCGTGAGTGTGAGGGCCCCATTAGCTCAGCATTTTGAATATGGCCTTTGAATATATTTTATTAAACATAAGATTGCGACGAGGGAACTAGGAATCCCTGCCTCTGAAATTCGGGTTGCAGAAACAGGAACTAATTCTGTTCCTAATACAGTCCCAACCTCAGCTAGTCTTAGCTCAGACATGAATGGAATGGCAATTGCTGTAAGATTGATTTGAATAAAATAACAGCTACTTTTAAAACGATTAATTAAAGTTAACCCACAAGTTGTCTCTCTATTTTTTTTACAGAATGCTTGCATAATCCTGAAGCAGAGGTTGGAACCTTATGCTAAGTCTGTGCCGAAGTGTTCTTGGAAAGATATTGTGCTGAAGGCATATGCAGATCGTGTCAATCTGTCAGCCGTAGGATTTTATAAGTACGATTTGGATGGTTAATTATATTTATAAGGAAAATTATTAGAGTAGTATTAAGGGAATTATTTTTTGTATCAAGGACTCCAAATCTTAGCTGGAATGCAGATACGAAACGTGGCAGTCCGTTTACCTACTATGTGGGTGGGGCTGCATGCAGTGAGGTCGAAGTTGATTGTTTGACCGGAGAATATCAGGTGGGTCAAAAACAATTAAATTAGTCGCTTAATTAAATACTAGTGCTAATTTCTGGTGTAATTCCAGATACTACGAACCAATATAGTAATGGATGTTGGAAAGAGTTTGAATCCAAGTATCGACATTGGTCAAATCGAAGGGGCCTTTATGCAAGGGGTGGGATTGTTCACTTTGGAGGAGATGGTGACAGACAAGTCGGGGAATCTTCAAACGACTGGGACTTCCACTTATAAAATCCCTACGGCTTTGGACGTCCCTTTGGAATTTAATGTCGCATTTCTCAAAGGGTCCTCCAATCCAAGGGCCATCTATTCCTCAAAGGTCTTGACGACTTTCCAACTACTTCAGAGTAATCTGACATTAATATGTATTTTTAATATTTGACATATCTTTAGTCTGTCGGTGAGCCCCCACTGTTGCTGGCAAACTCTGTGTACTTTGCAATAAAGGATGCCGTTCGTCAGTTTCGAAAACAACTCGGCTTGGATACAAAATTCGAAATGGACTCTCCAGCAACTGTAGAAAAGGTTTTGGAAGCCTGTAATGACTTGTATGAGCCTCTTGTAGTGTAAAAAATGCTTTAAATTATTTATGAAGGACTTGTGTATTGATTGAGTTTTATTATTTGAGACAAATAAATTGTTATTAATGTACACATGAAATCTGTCTACCTACATAAATATACATATGATGAGTTATAAAAATAGAGTTACGCTTAACTAACTTAACTAACTACGCTTCATAATACTAATTTCATAGCTGTATGGAAAATTGATCCTACTCCGTCTCCAGTTTTAGCCGAGCACTCAATAAGTCCAGCGGCCTTGATCTTTCTGGCAATGCTGGAGAGCTCCTTTGATTTCAAAGGCTTCTGGTTCTTCTCGGCCAGCCTCAATAGCTCGTCCACATCATTTCGAATGTCATTCTTCGTACCGACTAGCAGAATCGGGATCCCCTTGCAGTGCTTTTTGAATTCACGAGCCCACTTTTCAATCCCCGTCGACTTTGCATTGAAATTAGAACTATCCAACCCAACACAAAAGATAACTACGTCTGTTCCTGCGTAGACGAGCTTTCGCAAGTTACTGTAATCCTCTTCCCCACACGTTTCGAACAACGTAATGTCAATCTATCATCGGCAAAAAAACATGATGAAATTATGATACCAAAAACTAGTCAGATAATAAAATCCTCAAGCCCTCACCTCTTTTCCATTGTGCCGTATGGATGTGCAGTGGTTATCAAAAATGGTTTGGATGTATGTGTTGGGTAAAACACGTTGGAAATGGGACTGCCACAACCAAGTCTTTCCAGAGTTGACCTCACCAACTAGAACGATTTTCTTGGGACGGGAGTTCATAATGTTGATATAGCACTACTGGCTATTTGTATTTCTTCGTCTGTTTGTAATGAGCGAATCATGTACTCATCACAATACACAATCAGGTAGGACTGGAGATCATTGAGGTTAATAATTTAGCAGTTAAGTGAATAACACCTCGGTTTGCATGTGAGCAAAAAAATTTCCATAGGGTGTTCATAATACTTTACGTTGTAAACTTTGTAATATAAATAAGCACATGATAATAGTATAGTTAATAGAGGCAGGGAGTCATGGTCTGACTTAACAGCTTGTGGTAATCATGCATGGAGTTTTATTGAATATTAATGAGCGTATATAAGTCTTATCTCATCTCCAGATTAGTTTTGTGGCCTGAGTCATCACTGGAATGGGGATATGTTATGGAAACTATTTGCGTGGGGATTATTTTGCACAATCATTGGGACTTGTCGTGTACAATCAGATTGTGGTAGTTGTCTGCAACTACACTTTACATTTCCATGCTATCCGTACTCTCAACTGAATCATTTGTCATGCTGGATAATGCAATGGGGTTTTTTTTAGCTAAATTAGAACGTAGGCAGATTATGCATGTGTTTTAACAATTGAGCTGGAAAATGTGGTTTTAATGCACAAGATATATTAGGAATGATTTTAAAAGTTAAGTGTTGACTTTTGACAAATTATTTGGAAAATGCGTTTTAAAATCAAAAGTCTTTTGCACAATGACTTAGTTTGTAAAGACACAAAAATAAATTTAGTTAAACTCTGGCTTCATACTCAGATTCAGGACCTGAGGACCAGTGGTGTCCATCATCCCCGGACTCCTCTCCGGTCAAACAATCGTAATAATTCGAATCTTGCTTGTCTAGGGAGACCGAAACTTGAGAACTGACGGCAGTTGTGGTTTCAGAGCTAAATTCATATTCAATACTCGTTGTAATTAAATTACTAGAAACATACAAATCAAGTCAAATGCTTCCATTTCCAGGAAAGTTTTGGAGCACATCAGCAAAACTTACCTGGCATCATCAGCACAAGGGGCCGAGCAGTACAAGCAAGCCCCTCCAGAGGAATGGTCACAGCAGCAATGGTAAGCCACTCCAACGATTTTATCTAAGATCATCGTCACTGCTCCTGGACTTTTTGAACTCGACGAATCCTCCAATTTTTTAGCTGTCCGTGGGTGTGACTCGGTTTCCAGAACTTGACTTGGTGGAGTATACCCAGCTATTTTCAGAAGAGCTTCAATATCTTCAATGTTTTTTGGGAGCTCCGAGTGATTATAATGTGTCATAGCGTTGGCGAGTTCTTGGGGGAACGAATCTAGTACAGCGGTCACATCGGTGCATCCATCGCCTTTCATGAAGCATTCCTTTTTCTCAGAAACAGGAAGTTGAATAAAAGCGTTTTGAGGGGGCTGGGGGAGTTGAATACTTTGGCAGCTGGAATCCTGTCTTCTTGGGATCCTTGAGGGTAGAGGTAGATAACAACGTGTAGGTCCAGGTCCTGCGGAACTAACCGAGTTCGAAGATTCCGTGAAAGCTCGTTGAGCCGGGTGAAGAAGGGTAATGTTTTTGTTAATCGCAGAAGGTTGCCGTTCTTGGACGCTAGAAGCTGTGGATGGGGGTGAATACGGCTCTGACCGCAGTAATCCATGTCCCATCAGTATTGAACTGGAATGCTGAAAGATTTCGTGAATCCTGGGTTCTGACGAGGACGGGGATTGTGCCGAGCCACCGTTGAAATTCTGAGCTTCCATTGTCTCAGTGATCCTGAAAAGTATCATTTCAAATGTAATTCGGTTGAATTATCAGTGGAGTTAGAGGGTGTAAATAAATTATTCAATCTACATAGACAGGATCTGGGAGAAGCCAGTCATCGGCTTAGCTTTCTGACCACTCCCTGAATTACTTGATCCGTCTAAGCACCCCAGTAAGTCAAAGAATAATCCCTGGATAGGGGTTATCTGATCTGATGGGGGCTGACCATTTTGAAATCCAAGTATTGAATCTTGTTCATCACCCGAATACTGGGTGCGTCCGTTCATTCTTCTGAGATTGTGTTTTTTATTACTATTACTAAATTACTCGTCAATTTAGTTTGATACTATAATATATGTTTGGACAGTTACAAAAATTTAGATCCAAGCTCAAGATATTTTATCCAGGCAATGCGTTGCCTCGCCGAACTCGTCGATTATTGTAATGTTGTTAAGGGAGATATAACTGTTAAAAGAAGAAGAAAAACACTATAAAACGCTTTTAGATGATTTTTTGTCCGGAAAACAATCCATTATGACTAAAGAAATGTCATATATATCATTTAATTTTTTAAAAAAGGCAAAAAATGTGTACCTTCCAGAAGGGATTAACTAAGTTAAAAAACAAAAGAACGGGAAAAAATCTGAAATATCTTATGCAAGGAAAATGTATATAATTCTGAAGGACAACTCTTTTTAGAGAAATCATCATATACCCAAACTGAAATTTTGATGATATAAATAAATTATATAAATAAAGTGTTTTAAATGTTTCTGCAGAGATGAAGTTCATTCCCCCGAGCAATTCCATTCCCTTAGATTTCTCAAAATAATAAGCAAGTTATATATGACCATAAAAGTTTAAAAGGATTGTAAATGTAAATAATTTCTAAATGTATATTTGGTTCATAGGAAAAGAAGAAAATAATAAAAAACAATTTTTTCGGAAAACTCACTAAGCCATAACAAAAATGCTGACATTTCATGATCTGACAATAGGGGAAATAATGAGCTTGGCTATCAAATTTCTTATTTAAGGATCCGAGAAGGTTTCATATAACATGGTTTATTCATCATTCGAAACTTTGTGTATATCTTGTGAGCTTTTTAAAGCTAAAATTTCGACTATTTTATCAAACTTGCTGTTAAGAGATTCCAGACATTTCTCAATTGCTTGAATTCTTTTGTACACTTGTGGATCTAACTTGTCCTTTTCGCAGACAAACTCCAAATTCCGTTGATTTCGAGTTAGTATCTTCTCAGAAGTCAATTTTTCAACCATCCCCAATGCTTCCATTTGCAGGGCCTGGGGTAGCCTTGTGTCCCTTGTGTCATGGGGTCGGAATTGGAATTCATACCTAAGGATCAATGGATTTATAAAAGCTGTCAGCATCAAATCAACCATGGAACATAAATGATCAAGCCCTCCATAATTCTATTCTTAACCAAATACTTGTTATCCGATGAAAGGACTAAGGCACTTCTTTGAAGTCTTTTCCTCAAAAAGCTCGGCAAAATCAGTATGGGTCCTTTCGAAGAAAAGAGAACAGACTCCAGTTGGGAAATTGCAACAACCAGCCTGGACAGTCTGGCTACCTTTGCCCCATTGTGAAGTCCCTGTTCAAGTAAAAGTCAGGAATTGGAATACCTTTCTCAAAATTCGTCTGGAATGGTTTGGATTGATGTTTGTAGCCCCACTTGTATATCACTGACTGCCAATCCCACCAAAAGATTCATAAGTACAATCGTGACTAGCAAAACAAATGCTGCGAACATTATCTGAGTCAGCCAAAGTGTTAATTGCTGGTCTCCCTTATCCATCTCCAAGGATCGGTCCAACTGCTCAGTTTTCAAATTCGTTTTGCTGGTATCTGGAGGGAGGACGTGTTGTATGTTGACTTCTCCAGTCATCATGACCAGAACTGTTTGAAGGGATATGAAAACGTCATCAAACTCGGGTTTCTGAAGAAAAAAATCGAGTCAGGATTTTAATAACTTTGTTGCATTTAAAAGAAATAAAAACATTAGAGTTTTTAAAAGATATTTCCGAGCTCTGTTTTTGGTTGTCATACATTTTTAATCAAGATGCAGAAGGAGAGGGCAAATGCTATCAGGATGCTGGCATACGCAGTCATAAACAGCCCAAAGTTAAGCACAACCTAGTGTTTTTAAAAGCATTAAATATGATTCGATTTGTAGGATTTAAATTTAAATAACCGTATTACTCGAAATAGCATTTGGACATAAAGGCCAAGCCGTGGGAGTCGTCCTATTCTTAGCAAAACTAAAAACCATGCCACTGGTATCCCGATCTTGAGACAAAATAATAATCATTAAGTAAGTGGCATCTTATGAAGCTTCATTAAAATTAGAAATCATAATACACACCGCTGCAAAATGATATTCCCAAAGGGTTAAATAGTCACAAATGCAGTCGTTATTCCCAATCGCCTTCCCCACCGGAAAAGTAGTGACGACGATGGTGACGACAAAAAACACTTGGACGTAGTTCTCGAGTAGTTTTATATACATTTTGAGGGACTGAATCATTTGCAAAACTTCTTTGATTGTGAATATCACTGCCATTACAATCAAGACCATCCACGTGATTTCAAGAGTCGTGTTCCAATTCCCAAACATTTTATCAGGGTGTCTATCTTGACATGCTTTTCGGTTTAAAAAAAACAGTTGAACTTAAATGCTAATATCTTATAGCTATGTTATTTTTGAACTGTAACATACACTGGACGGAATGGTTGCCGGTTGTCCTGGTTTGGAGTTCTTGAATGGGACACTTGCAGTTATAAACAGTGAACAAGAACCAAGAGTACGTGGCTACCATCAGCAGCTATATCAATCATATTAAAACAGTTGACAATTCTCCTCAATTAAACTAAGTACGAATAAGGTTGGTCCGAAATAAAGTTCCTGAAATTACATTTGCCAGGAATGAGGCCCAAAAGTATTTCCGAACCTTTTGCCACTTGAGAACAAGGAAGGCTTCGATGAGCGGGTGGGAAAGAATGGACTTGTGACCAGTCTCGCATAAAGACGTGAGAAATTCCGTTTCTCTATGAAACTTTGGAATGGCAGGGACCTTTCTCTCAGCACTTGTCACAATGGCCCTAATCCAGACATGAAGTTTAATTGACAGTGAGTTTTAAAAAAACATTTATATTCTGAAATCTATAATTTTGGGGAAAACCTGAAATCGAGGATTAATGTGCACTTGGGGTCAGCAGTGTCTTTATCCTCTAAGCTCATTGCCAAATCCAAACTGTCTTTCACGTAGCGAATCGCATGGGGCATCTTCTTTACTAATATTTCTAGACCGCTTTGTCCAGACTTGATCCTACAGAGGGGAGTTAATTAAACATGGACATTTAATTAATTACATTAATATTTATTAAGACATACCTAACAGTTAAGTCAGCCCCGTGGCGTAGCAAGATTGCGACAATATGTGACAAATCATACATGACTGCTAAGTGAAAAGCCGTATATCCAAGTTCGTCTTGGATGTCAACTTTTCGTGAATATTCCAAAAGGAGCTCCAAGCATTTTGCTATTTCTTGGTGATGTCCTATATGAGATTTCGTATTTAGAAAACACGTTTTTTTCTTCAAAAATCTGTTATTACTCTTAAAACAGTTAATAATTGTTGGCTCATAAGATGTCATCCTTACCATTAAAATTCAAGGCACAGTAATGTAGAGAAGTTCGTCCGAAATGATCCTGTATATCTGGATTCCCCTTAGCAATGAGTAAGAGTCTGATAGCATCAAAGTCTCCAGCTAAAGTAGCCACATGCAAAGGAGTTTGTCCCTTGGCGTTACGAGAGTCTAGTGAGATTTTAAAATTACAAATAAACCCAAATTACTAATCTAGCTATCAATAAGTTCCATAAATATCAAGTAGTATTTAAAATCAGAATCTCTCAGAGTTACTTGGGGATGCTCTTGCAGTGAGAAGAGCTTCTATGCAACTTTCATGACCATTCTCAACGGCCACATGCAAGGCCGTGCTGTGAAGATTTCCGTTCTGGAACCCCTTTGGTCCAAGCCCATCAATCGAGTTAGTATAAATCATTTAATTTAAACCCGAGAGATTTACAATGACCCATCCATACCCCTTTAAGCTCAACATGACTTGAGCCATATTGGAGTAGTAACTTCAATATTTCACTGTTCCCAGAAGATGCGGCTTGATGAAGGGGCGTCTCCCGGTGAATAAAAGTGCCCGTTAGACGAGCCTCTCGGGTCAGTAGGTATTTGACTGCCGAAGTATTTTCCGCTCTGACAGCCCAACATAATGCGGTACTGGAATCCCCGCTGATGATGTCCAGACCTTGGTTGATGTCAATGTTTCTGGCAAGCAATGTATTCATTATCAACTCATCCCCAATCACGGCAGCAGCAACCAGGGGGGTGATGCAGTTTGTTGAATCCACCGCGCTTGGGTCAGCCCCTTAAATATTATTTGGTTTTATCTACAGATATTCCTCGAAGATGGGAATGCTTTTAAAGTTCTTGTTGTACCTTTAAGCAACAGAAGCTCAACGGCTTCGAGATGGCCAAAGGCACAAGCAAAATGTAAAAGAGTCCTTCCTTCGAGGTCAGTGGTATTGACGAGGCTTACATCAGGAAGAAGTAAACGCTCGAGATCCTCGAAATTCCCACTACATGAACTCTCGAACAATGACTTATGTGGCTCGGGGAGGGACTGAATCTCATCCTTGAAGTTTATTTGCTTCCACGGATCATACAGTTCGAAAATAGGCTTCCAGATATGCCGATTGATTGAAGGATCCGCTATACACTCTGTATCGTCACAATCCTAGAAGTAAGACAATCAAAGTCGTCACAAGATTTCAAGTTGATTTGTATGTTAAAAGTTATGCCAACCTCTCCCTCGACTACATGACGTCTTATTGTTTCTCGATCCCGACTCTTCTCTCGTCTTCTTCTCGTTACTACAGGTTTCCGTGACCTAAGGGGGCTCAAATAAATGAGAAAAAGGTGGGATGAATTGCACGAAGGTTGTTTGAATTAGTTTTCAAATATGAATAGAGGCCATTTTTGGAGTTCTCACCTTTGAGAAGGAGGCTTAGAATTCATGACACAGACCTCCATAGAAGAAGTGTTTTTACTGGAGGATGGAAACCAATATTTGTCCCACCACTGAAACCATCCGTCCTCTTCCATTGTTTTTATTTCGGATTGACTTTGAACCATCTCTGAGATAAATTAAAACGGAAGCCCTAAGCCTTTGTGAATGATAATTTAAGAAAATAGTAGCTCAGAATTGCTAAATAGCTTGTAGTCAAACTGTCAAACAAGAGTAGAGAAGTTGGTAAGGTCTTTAGCAATTGGTTGAGTGAGACGGATACTTTGTCAATATCAGGAGGAAAACCGCAAAGTCCCTAAGAGTGAGGTGAGATATATTTTTTGAAACCAAAACATTGTGTAATGCTTTATTAGCATTCATATCCTGCCAATTAATTACAGATTAGACCCTACGAAAATCAAGTCCGTATGATTTACTGTTGTACTAATTAATTGTCTGATTTATTTAAACTGTAACAATAGGAGTTAGGACAGATCCCAGGTTCCCACACTCCCCATGGACAACAATTTATAAAAACGATGAATTTATTTCATATGAAGTTTGTCTAAACAGCTTGATTCTTGCCTAGCCATATATTTCCTTTTCAATCTGAGTCGCAGTGTCCCAATAGACGATCTTGGCTTTAATCCGAACCATCTTCCCCTTCCACGAGCCGTGCTTAATGATCTTCTCCATGGCATAATCCCTTCTGCAGAATAGGACGTCGTGCTCACTGAGACACAGAGCCGGGCAGATATCGTTGCCCCCATCACCTGAATAATAAACCTTTTCAAAAGGTCCTTTCTGCGCTATCCACCGTTTCAGGGCTGCGCCCTTGCACAAGTTCCGAGGGCAGAAGGGGCAATCCATTTGCTGTTCATAGGGGGTCAATTTAAGGTAGCCTTCTTCAGTCTTCTCCGCTTTATTCGTTATCATTGCATCAGGGATTACGGGTGGGTTCAAGCCGGAGAGAAAAGTCTCTATGAAAAAAGTATTGGCATCCGAGATGATAATCAACTTGGAATGGTGGTTCACGCACCTAGACATAGCCACTCTGTGTAGCAGGTGAGGCATCCCTATAATTTTTCACACCATTCATTAACCTAAGCTGGTCATTTCAAAGAGAATATCAAAAGTGGTATCGAGCCTTCGGTAGGTTGGAGATCGCGAATTTTTGCAGCAAGGATCTCATATGTCCCTCCTTCGTCAGCCACGAATTTAAACACATTGACCATGTACTCTTCCCAGTTCGTGCCGTCAAAGAGGCGCTGGAGATTTTGCGGTATGGGGTCATGGATAACTTCCATCACTGCCGTGTCTGAGTTTTGGTTGACAATCGTGTGGTCAAAGTCGAAAGCGTATAAATAAGCCAGCTGGTCATCCTTCTCTTTTTTGCACTGAAAATAAAAGGCAAAAAAAGCTTGGGGTTTTGAATATCATTCGTAGCTTTAGTATTGAGCATATAGTCCAGTGGGTCAAGAATTGATTGATTGTATTAGTTAGTTTATTACACAGCAGCTGCAGGGACCTCGGGCTTTCTTGACTCTTCGAGGGAGTGAAGTCCGACGCTGGTGAATGGGGACTTGATCCTGACCCTGCGTTTCAGACATTTAAGGAGCAAATACTGATGGAATTTTCAAGCCCTTGCCATTATTGCCATCTCAAACAAGGAATTTATAGTTACGTTTTGTGTTCTTGTGTAACAAAAACACAAATTGTGTGATTTCATTTACGAAGAATTATAATAGATTTTCAAGCCCAGCAAACATCAGAATCTACAGGCTAAACCATTCCCTTAGCAATGGCAAGTCGATTATAAAAGGTACAGCTTTTATAATCGACTAATCGAATACAATTTTTTTAGCATTCCTCGTTTAAAAATAATATTTCACAAGGACATTCAGTTTCAGTGCATTACCATAAGCCTGAGGATGTATGAAATGCTTGCCAAACAGGATTAGCAAGTATTGCCAAAGGGTTATTCAACAAATTAGCATAAAACTTGAATTGAAATGATAACAACTAACTCACTGATCATAAATTATCTTTAAAAAAACAAAAAATTCGTAATAAAAATATCCCCCACTGACCATATAAGACCTAGTCACTTTTCCATTTAAGACCTAGTCACTTTAATTATCTCTAAAAGCTTGGATAAAGCTTTTTTCCTAACCAAACTGAAAACAGCTTCTGAAAATCAGAGGTAACTGGAATTATTATTGGAAATGAAGAGTCTACCAGAACATCAGGATGGAGATCTTTTCAAAACTATTGACATCAAGGATTTCAAAACTTTACTACAAATTCTTCAAGCAAGGCTACCAAGGTCGGCTAATGTAAGTCCACACTGAATCCCCTTCGTAATTAAAAGCCTTTTGTGTAATACTAATTAGTTTTCAATTCAATCAGGTCTACAACATGGCCTTAATTTTAACCGACTTCCCTGAGGAAATGAAAGCCTACAGTTTACACGGGGACTTATCCCAAACTGCAATCGTCATGATTATCTTCAACCGAGAAGTATGGTTTATCGTCACTTAATGCCCACTGGAATTAGCATAACTAATTTCAAAGTACTTGCTCAAAATATGCGTACTCATGTTTCAGGACTACGGCCAAGATATTAACTTATCAGTCCCTGAATCCTTCCAGGCCACTAAAGAGATACAGAAGGGGTTTACAGATTCAAAAGTGATCGATTGGCAAGGATGTCACCTTTTCACTGCATGTGATCGACTAATTTCTCCCATGATATTCGACATCAGTGCTTTCACCTACAAAAATTCACTCACCTTCAATCCAAATTATTCGTTCGTCGTGGAGCCTGAGATTACCATGAACTATGACATAGCGTAAGCATCAAAAGGAATTGTTGTTTCCTAATTATTAATTTATCCATTCACAATGTCCCTGAGGATAGGAAAAGGTATTCATATAGGCTTCTTGATTTAATTGAGCTTTGGAAATGGATAGAGAAAGACCCGGACTGGAATTGAAACCCCTGGATACGGAAACAGGGATGGACTTTCTTCTAAGCAAATGGAAATACTCAAGACCAAATGCTGACGTATATTTGAAGAAGATTATTGACAAACACGTCTCTTGCGGACTCTACCAAGATGGAGAACTGGTTTCGGGTTTGGTCACAAATGGGCACGGCCTCGTTGGAATGCTCAGCACTGACGAGAAACACAAACGCAAGGGCTATGCTTTCACCTGCATGCAGTTTTTGCTGAAGGAACTGGCAAAAAAAGGATTCATACCTGCCAGCACTGTCCAGCAAGAAAATACCTACTCACTAGCTCTACATAAGAAGCTAGGAATGGAGATAACTCACGAGTCCGACTACATCTTTCACATCCCTCTCATTAACCCAACCTAAAGAGCAAGTGGAAAAGTCTCACTTTTTCAACAATGATGCACTCTGATTAATACTAATTCATTCGGATTTGGCTTAATGACATGATACTGCAGTACGTGCAAGTATTTTTTGTCCAAGTCGAGTTCTTTCCGACTCATTTACTTATCACAAGCTCTGAAGTGTTGAGTTTCGAATAGAAGTCTTTCGAAAAAATTAACATTTCAAAAATTTTAAGTTTCAATTTATTTATAGACTAAAACTATTATAGCTTTATCACATTGAATCCCTTATGTATTCATCCATCCAAAAAGAATAGATTCTGTATGTTTTGCTTAAAGTTCATCCAACTAATCAAAAAAATATCATTAGGTTAAAATCAGTTAGAAATGTTACGTTTAACGGATAAAAATTATGAATAATTACCAAATCCTCTATGTCCACACCATTATCATCTTCCAAAGTGCCAACACCTGATTCTTGGTCAGCATCTCCACTACAATTGTCTATCTTTATCTTTTTCTCGTCATTATGTGCCAGATTTTCATCACGTTCGTTATGTCGCTTTCTAAAAATATTTCCCCCAGAAGGTCTATCTCCTTCTTCTTTGTTAACCTTCAGAGGAAATGATTCTTTTAGCTTTCCCAAAAGATCATCTTTCAGCACGAGTTTTTCAAAGAATATATCTATTCCGTGGGTAGTTTGAGATGGTTTTTTTTCATTGCCTTTGTCGAGAATTTGACAAGCCACACTTTCTCTAATAATAGCCACGGCTGGATCGCAAGGTCCATTAGGAGGTTCAAATTCATCGATTGACATTGCAGCGATAAGGTCATCGATTAGTTCCTCTTGCTTCGTAATGCCTTCATCCTCAGATCTTACTTCTTTGATCAGCGAAGCAAAATGAGGAACTGATACGTCGTCCGCACAACAAATCTCGGAGAATACAAGACACTAAAAAATAGGAAATTATATACAGCAAATAAAAATCATGAAGAAATAGATTTTATTCTAAATAAGTACAATCCTTACCATTCGGTTCATATCTGGAGCAAGAACCCCTAGGTTAACTCTCGAATCGCATCTGTAAACTTTTCGAACAATGGCGATCTTGTTATTTATTGATAATGCTTTTAGGAGAGCGTCGAATTTCAGTGAGGATACCTGAAAAACCCATCAAATTAAGCGGAATGCATTCCATGGTTCGCATCGAGTCTACTAATCTTAAGACATGATTTAACGTACCGCATCATTTTTCGCTGGATAAAAAAGTGTTGTACCATCTCCCAACTGGTATGCTGGATAGATGTTACTTGGAGAACAAAATACTAGAACTTTCAAGCACTTTCCGCCACTTCTGTAAGCATCTTCGTTTTCCAATTCTGCAAAAAAACATACACTATAAAAAAATTCCTCTAAAATAATTTACAACTATTACCATTGAACGGAACCATTTTGTCGCCATAAAAAAATGCTTTCCCAATATCTAGATCAGCCACTACAGTTCCATCTTTTTCTTTCCAGACAACTTCTTTTTCAGTAACGTTTTTAGCCACCTCTATCATAACTTCTTTTTCAGGAACGTTTTTTGCAACCTCTATCAAAACTGTTTTTTCCGAGGTTTGTTCTGCTGTTCGTACATCCTCGTCAGGCAATCTCGAATTCCCTGGTTGAGCATCCTCTTTCGCCAATCTCGTATTCCCTAGTTGTGAAGATCGAATCTCTCCTGCAGGAGCAGACTTTAGCAGCGCCTTAGTCATTTCTCCGACTTTGTTTTTTCTTGTGGCAAGATAGCCTCCAACACTAATGGTAATATCGGGTCCTATCTCCATTACAACATTCCATGAAGTTGGTTTGACAGATTTCTTTGTCGAAGTATTCATTATCTGTCTCTTCCCTTTCTTGTATGATGTAACGAGAGCCCATTGCTCCTGCAATTTGTTATTTACGACAATGTTACGCACCCATTATAAATACTGTATAGTTTGGAGTGTAATTGACTACCAAAAACGGCACCCTTAAGACTCGTAAAAAATGCAGCCTTCAAATCGGTCTCAAATCAAACAAATATAAATATACATTGAAGGCATTCTTAAAACTTACATATTGATTCTGACTTAACACTTTATTCAGGATCTGAAGATTATTTTTCTGCCTCTCATTCATCAGCTCCTCATCCGTTAAGCTATTATATTACCCACGTTATTATCATCCATTACTTTGTATTTATACTTTGAGAATATATTATAAATAAAATATTACTGAGTTGAGACCCACTCACATGAATGAAATATTGATCCCATTCGCTGCCACGGTTTCTGCAAACGTTACAATATCCTTTTCTTCAATTTCCTCTGAATTCAAATGCCCAAAGAAAAGGATTTTTTTTAATTCATACGTATCCTCGCTAATAAAAACGAAAATGACATATTAATTCTAGTGTCTAGAATTAAAAATGTTAAAATTTAAGTTAAACTATTAATATTTTCATACGTTGATTGGGAATTTATAACCTCACAGATTTCCAACAAAGCATCAATACATCCTTTTCCATCACCCTTTGGATTAGCCAACTTGCTTCCATGCAACACGCTTTTAGCTTTTCTCAATCCAACCCAATCGGCTCGGACAAATTCAATATTTCTCACAGAGTCAGATCTACAGATAGCAATATGATCAGGATTCTCTGAAAACACCTGTTAAATGATTAAATCCAAAGAGATAAACAAAATAATCTTGAAAAATATCATCTTAATTTCCTAGTAAGAAAAGTAAGAAGAATATGAAGAATACCTTATCCATGACACATTGTCGGATAAGAAAATACATCTCTTCTTGGACTCCCCCATCTGAACTCTCATCGTACTCAACGATGTACAGACATAGATCCTAAATTAAATAGATTCACTCAAATTAAATACCTCACTTTTTCTGCCAAGAGCATATTAGAATTAGATACTATAATACAAGAATGATTTCCCAATCAACAATTAATCACCACTTACTTTAGAGATAACTGCAGGAGACTTCCTACTGTTCCAGTGACCTCTGGAACTCATACTGATACAAGTTCGACTACCTATTGTTGCAGTTTAAGAGCGACTACCTATTGATCAGCCCGTTGCGTTGGGGTGTTGTGTACGGGGTATAAAGAACGATTTTTGTGACACCCAAAACCAAATGCTGTAAACAAAAAATTAAAACCTTTGTTCTCATCAATCGTACATTTATATCGCAATGTACCCCTAAATTGTTTTTTATGTGTCCTTCCTTGCAAAATTTATTCCTAATGTCAACGAATCTAACAAGTCCTACACTCATCCAAAATAATCTGGCATTACTATTCAGAACGTTGAACTATTAATTAATTAAATACTTAATAATCAAGTTATAATATTAATCACATGTTTTTCTTGTGATGGATTAAATTAGATGTGACCTTACCTTTTTAATTGTCGGTCTTTCAAATTACTTACTAGTCCTCCTTACTTTTACCAATAAATTTTAAAAAGTAAATACTCCAAAGACCGGAGATTATTTCTTGAAGACAAGAAAAACTTTGTAGAGTTTGGAACGTGGAACAAGAACAAAACTCGAGTTTGTTGTTATGATTCACGTCGAGAGAAAAAACGTCTTGGAGCCGGAATTTGAATTCCCGCGGCAATCCAATATTTTCTGTTTTTTCTCCCACTCATCCTACATTTCATCTGCAATCCCTCGCGTGGAGAAAGTTCATGGAGAAAGTGAAAGCAGTCTGTACTCTAAAAGATCTTATTAAATCATAGCTGAAAATACAAGTATGAAAGATGATATTCAAGGAACAAAGGGCCCAAAATTAGCAGGAAAAACCCTTTAGTTAAAAAGTCAGGAGCCAGAGATGCAGAGACCCCTTAGACCTTACTATGGTTACCTCTTCCCCGGGCAGTATTCATGAACGGTACTCAAAGCTATTAACTTGAAAGGAAATCCTGTCTAAATCTATCAAATATGTATGATTGAATTTTGATCCAATCCTTTGAGAAGGCTTTTGTTGTGATGATGGACTTGAGAGGCTTTTGAGCCACATATGACGGCGGACGGCTGTTCAAAGAAAGGCCAGAATCAATAAATAGTATTAGCTCAAAGTCACCCAAATGTTATCATAGCTTATAAGCAGACCTACAGACACTCTGCATTTTTCTACTAGTCAGGTTAGAGTCGATGGGTTGAATCCCATGGCTTTGCTTTGATTTTTATATGAGCAGGAGGGATTTCTGTAGTGACAGGTTGTCTGGTGACTTCCATACATTCTGTTTAAAAGCTATTATCAAGATAATAACATCTTGAGACATAATAATATAGTTATAATAACCTCTGCAATTGAGAAGAGGATGGTGACATAGCTTAAAATCACTTACGCACGCACGAGTCCCTACTTCTACTACAGAAGCGTCTATTAGTTATGTGTAAAAGATCATGCTAAAATGTTTGATTGCATGGATTTAAGAGAACGAAATGATTTTAGAGTGCCAAATGGTTCAATTAATTTTGATTCAAACCGATTTCGACTACAAAGTGGGTTGAACGAACTTAATCTTGCGATCGGATTTCGAGAGCGTCGGTTTGATAGGAAAAGGCTTAGTACTCCAGCCTACGCAAATTTTTGAAAGTCTTAGGGAAAGCAACGAAATCTAGCCAAGTTTGACTATGAATCTTAAACATAATATGCATATGCTATGAAGGGCGAGTATTAGATGTCATATCATATTACATAATTTCGGGGAATATCTCTCTCAGTTTTAGTAAAATCATTGCTCAGGGGGATTCAACAGAATTTTATAAAATGCAGGCATTGGAAAAAAGTTTTGGCAAGTTATTGAATATCGTAGGAAATGGCTAAAGAAATAAATACTTTGTTTAGATTTAATTATCAAGTATTTCATTTCTCGATAAAAATGTCCTGGGGTTCATTCTTTAGAATTTGGTGTTGTATATCTCAATTTAAACGGAAAGGGATATTTTACATATTGTTATTATATTGAGAGAATTTTTCCTCAGGAAATGATGATTAAATGAGAATGTTTGGAAATTTTCTTCATGAATTTTCAACCTGTTCCCAAAGTACAGACGCTGGTAGGATTATGTCGAATTTTCCGAAAAAGCTTTTACGCTACATGTCTTATTTAAATATCTTATTTCAAATGCCAGTTTTCAGCCTTTCAGTTCGGGCTTACATGGTTCCAGTTTTATAGCCTTTGTCTCATGTCCTGATTTTTGGTGATGAGATTAATTTCGATGGCATTTGCTTGGATTTGGAGTCAACAAAAATTCCCATGAGTCATTCGGAAGTTTGACTTCGAATAGTAGGTAAACATATAATGGAGTGACTCATGGGGGTCTATTGACCATAGTGGCTTTCTGTTAGAGCTCATAGCTGACCTCACCTAGAGATTTTCAAGCCTCCAATTATTTGATTATATCGAATATTTATTTAAACGTGCTAAAGATTCGGCTATATTGTATGTTCAAGTAGGATTATTAACATTTTTAAACTTCGATATCAGATGACTAAATTTATCCGGCTTGTGTACTTTTGTAACTGAATCAAAGAAAGCTCTTCTGATACCGTCTTTTGAAATCATTATAAGTTTATATACCACCTATTATTAGTTGTAAGATCTACGTTAGCTATTATTTCGCAACCTGGGGGAGACCAGACTTATTTTGTTTGACCGGTTGTACTGCAAGAAAAATAAAGGCTAAACAAACAAACAATCTCGGTCAATTGTTGATACAGCTTACTCCGACCCAGTAGTTTACCGTACAATGATTTCGGTCAATCTCAGTCTCAATTACGACTTTGTCTTCGAATTAAACTACTGATCTAAACCAAAGTCCACGCAACGAGAATACCTCGCTGGATCAGAGCCACCGAGATGATATAGGGGACTATGCCAGGCCCGTTGAATCCAATGATAGGCAACAATGTTCGCATCAATTAACTGAAATTGTTTATTTGATCGATTTATTATTATTGACTTACTGTCTATGAAACTAATGAAAACAGATAATTAATTGACAACAAAATTACTTGTTATTCTCACTTTACGCTTTAAAAATAAAATATTCACATTTCACACGAAAATTAAACCACGCAGACAGAGATAATATTTACGTGCTTGTAAAATAAATAAATCTCGATACCCAAAAAGCTGATTTTGTTCCCGTCGGACAATAGTCCATCTGGAATCCCAGCCAATACTTGAACCCATTGAAAAATAGCTCACCAAAGCTTCCCCGAAAAGCTCAACGTGTCAAAGGCAATAAAAATCTGATTTCAACCTCTCGAAACCAACTGGTCATGGTTCACATTTCAAGTGCTGAGATCCACATTTCTTGCCACAGACTCATCAAAGTTTATTACACAAACTGAACTACACTAACTACAGTTCATACTTACAATGCGAGTACTTTCGATAATAAACCCCAAATGAGGTGCCATTAGTCTTAAAAAATCAAGTAAATCATACTGA
Organism: Agrenia bidenticulata; assembly: GCA_034694785.1. Classification (NCBI taxonomy): domain Eukaryota; kingdom Metazoa; phylum Arthropoda; class Collembola; order Entomobryomorpha; family Isotomidae; genus Agrenia; species Agrenia bidenticulata. The sequence goes on from JAQFYM010001020.1 coordinate 35,222, forward strand.
TCATCATGAAATTAATTGTTCTTGAATGGCCCCTATTGGATGAGAAAAATTATGAAGTTTGCAAAATTTTAATTAAAAAATATAGAATATTTTTCTAAATTTCTTAGAATAATAGAATAATTTAGAATTCTAAAATAGAAGCACACAGAACGACCAGAGAAGTGAAAACAAAAGACATTGAGCGTGAGATATTAATATCTTAATATTATGCAATAACTTCATAATTTTTTTTCTCAGCCAATAGGGGCCATTCAAGAACAAAATTAATTTCATGATGATCAGTATTATTTACTTGATTTTTTAAGACTAATGGCACCTCATTTAGGGTTTATCACCAAAAGTACTCGCATTGTTAGTTGCAACTGGTTAAAAATGCCCTCGCAGCAAATTCCTCTGCTCTCCATGCATGGCCAGCTCGTGTGAATAGAATGGACAAGATAAGAAGATCAAGTAGGTGCTAATCATGCATTACAATGTATTACAAATAATAATCAAACTCTACAGATTTGGGATTATTTACACGGAGTACTCGAGAAGATAGTCCAGTTCAGCTATAAAGACTTTTTGCACACGGTACTCAGTCCCAGTTCTCCAGCACATCCAGACCCTTTTGCTTTGCACACGGTACCGAAGGAAGAAAACTATTCCCCATATCTTTAATAACTCCGACTGCATTTTGGTGAGTTATCTTGTACTGAATTTTTTTTAAACTATTTACCGAGTCAACTGATAGACTGGGTTGGGCCCTTTGTTCGGCTAACATTGCAATGCTTAGCGAGTGCAGATTGTTTTAAATAACTTTGCACACAGTTTTTTGTAGCAATACGCCACTTTGTTGTAGCAGTTGCTACTGCCCCTCCACCCTCCCCCTCGCCCACAAGTGAATGAATTATTTCAATAAGAGCTCGCCTTGAAAATTTAAATCTGACCATACTTTAGAAAGTATCCTCCAGTATATGCTAAAACACTTTTGGTCTCTTTTTGGGTCAGTTGTTACAAACGTCTTTTCAAATGAATTCACACTTCACTCACATCCCTGTGGGAATGGTAATGATCTGCAATTGAATAATCATGTAGACGTATGCCTAGCTGTGACTTGTTTGGGAGCGTTCATCAATAATGCCCAACACGATTCAAAAGTACTTTACTTGTTGGCTTGCTAAACTGATAAGTACCGTGTGTAACTAAAGCTTAACGAACACCCCCCCCCCTGAACTGAACGAATGTTCAGCGTACTGTGTGAACTACACCTGATCAAAAACACTTTGTTTGCAGATGATAGACAGGTCTAGAGATTGCTTTGTTTTCTCGTTTTTAGCCCCTTAGTTTGGGCTGATAGTATTTAAGTTTGTTTGTCTGTCTGTTACCACATTAACTCACATTAACTTGGACATAAATAAACCTGCGAACACAAGGCTCTTTGCTAGATAAGAATACCGGCAACCATGCTCGGATGAAACAACCCGAATAGACCCGTGGGGGTCAATAAACCGTAGGGCGTTATTTAAACTATGATTTAAATTCGCAAATAGAATTGCTTTCTGGAATAGTATGGACCTAATAGGTCAAAGGGACTGGGGTCCTACATTTCAATTTTCAAAGTTTTTTTCATCTGAAAACCACGTTACATAATTCGAATTCAAAGAAGTGATCAGTGTATCTTCAGGCCATTTTTCGAAAATGAACTATGAACGATCGGGCCCTTCGAAGCAGCGCAGAGTACCCTAATTTAATGCCTCGCCTAATTTAATGCCTCGCTTATAAGTTATAGTAAGACTTCCTCCTAAACTTTTGATATCTTACTAATGTTTAATAAACTGTGTGTGAATCAAATGTGAAAAAGAAAGTGATACTATAAACGAGGCTTCCGTAACCCGTGTAGAGTTTAATTTAAATGTTTTAAACATTCATCATCTACTATAATAGTTTTTTATGGGAAAAGCTTACAGAAGTAAATTATAAATCCCGAATTAAAACGCGATATCCCTTCAAGTTAGCATAGTAACATGACGCATGAAAGTAATCGCATGAAAGTTCACAAAGTGATGCTCCCCTCAAAGTTCCACCAGCGTAAAGTCAATATCACACCCACTCGTGGCTTCTATCAATCTAGCATGGGACACTCCAGCTCACATTGTGTTTATATCTTGTTTGATTACTCTCAACTGATTACTTAGGCTGGAGAGAGAGGATCATCGATTCCCTCACAATGGACATTCCACTTGAAAAATGGCTTGTGATGGCACTCCTGACAGCCTTGTCAATAATCCTGGGCCTAATCCCCTACTACCTCCTGCGATACACGAAATCATCTCTCCGAACAGACTCACCAGCCTACAACATTGTCCTCACCGTCCTCTCCTGCTTCGGCGGAGGGGTCCTCTTTTCCACCGCCGCTCTCCACGTCCTCCCGGAAGTTCGTGAGTCCTTGGTCAATGTACCACAAGTATGGGAGACATTTGATGACCACTTCCCTGTGGCCGAGTTCCTAATGCTATGCGGCTTTGCCCTTATTTATCTTGTGGAAGAAGTGGCTCATTTCATCATGGTCGATGGACACCACGGACATAATCATCATGCCAGTACTGTGGCAAGACACAACTCCATTGCCCATGCCATTCCCTTTCCTAATGGCAGGGGCGGCCGTCCCCCCTCCGTCGCTGTTTCGATTAATGATGAAAATTCACTTAACGTTTTAAGGGATTCGGAAAATTTTCGCCGGACTTTGAAAAGCTCGAGTTTAGAGGAGGAAGAATGCCCGGACGAGAAGACGAGTTTGACGTCGTCTTTTAGAGCTATTGTCGCTTTGATTGCTCTCTCGTTTCATGCTATCATGGAGGGTGTTGCAATCGGAATTCAGGTGGGTTTTGGTTTTAATTTCCATTTTTGCTGAACATTGTTGGGCGTATATTTTTACCCTTTCGAGATCGATGCTTTGATCCAAATGGTCAGAAAGAGGGCAGACTATGGTCACTGTTCGGAATTTGGAATATATTTTATTTCCGGCATATAATTAGATAGCTTGTAGAGTTTTGTAAATGACAACTCTTGATAATCCCATTACTACTTAGGCCTTCGGGATGACAGATTTCATCATTAGTTCCCTTATACGAATCTTACCTGAATTCTTTCTGAACCTTATCTGAATTAGCTCATCTCTTAATTCCAATATATTTTTTGGAGTTTTTAATACAGACTAAAAATACTAAGATCTGATATTGACATTAACAGTCCAGGGCTAAGAGTGCAGACCCTTTCTTATAGAGACTAATCCCAAGGATACATTACACCCACTCCAGTATACTATATTGAAACCCGATCTTTGTTCTTATTTAATTGGTTCAATTTTTTCAAAGTCTTATTATCTCATGATGAAAAAATTAAAAGGTCATCCAATTAAAAAATGTATCCATTACTCTCGTTACGACAACGCAAAGGTACGGTCCTCAACCCTAGTTCAACTTCAAATGTCATTGCAAACATATTGTCTACCTCCACTACAAGGTTTCGAAATCCTCCCCAGACTTTAAGACGGGAATTGAAAATGGGAGCTAAAAATGTTGCTGGTATTTTCAGAAATTAAAAAAATAAATCCATTACTCTCTTAACGAAAAGCAACAATCCCCAGCCGTAATTGATCCTAGTTCAACGGTCATTTCAAACTCTTTGTCCACCAAGGTTTCCAAATAGTCTCCAGACTTCAAGATGGAAATAAAAATGGGAGTTAATAATTTTGAATGCATATTTTCAGAACTCGACAGAACTTTGGTTCATGTTCGGAGCAATCGCCTCTCACAAGTTTGTAATCTCATTTTGCATGGGGATGGAGATGATGAATTCTCAAGCCAACTTCGTGACATATGTCAGCTCAATCGTATTCTTTGCAGTGGTGTCCCCCATAGGAATTATCATTGGATCTGCTATTTCTTCCAGTTCAGACTCCGCAGAGAGCTTAGGAGTTGTTGTCATTGAGGTGAGTCTTGTTTTCAGCAATATTATGGCTTTAATTAAGTTATCTAATTACACAAAACGCTGTTCACGATCTTATTTGTCCAATGTATAATTGGTTATCACTTGAAATTCAAACATGAGATACCTTGCGATAGTACAAATGTTACCAAAGGCGTACCATACTTGACAACCTGACTTTGAAAAATCTTTGTAGGGTCCCCGTGTGTAAGTTTATTTAGAAACAGAAGTAAGCTGAGTTTTTGGAGAAATTATTCAGCTGTAATATCAAATATGCTCCGAAACTGTTTTGTCTAAATTGACAGAAAAATAGGGATTGAAAATGAAGTAGTTTGAAATTATGTTCGAAAGTCTACTCCTCAGTCAGTTTTGATTCAATTGGGTCGGATGTATGTGTTGCTGCAAAAAAGTTTCCTTGTTTATTTTTCAAAACTAAATGTTGGGATTTTTTCATACTGGGATGTTTCAAAGTCAAGGGTTATATATAAAGTTAAGCAAGTAAGCATTTGGTATCACTCGTCCATAAATTAATGTGATTTACTTCTAACTCTAATAACCTAGTTGACAGTCGAGATGAAGTTATAAAATTAATTATCAAACAATTTCGGGGTCACATTTTCGTATTTACGCATAGTCTTATAAGATGTACATCTTATCCATAGAGAATGGGGGCTAAGCAGTGAGTGTTTAGTCCCTCACGAACAGCCCGTGATGGGTAGTTCTTTACCTCATCGGATTTGCATTCCCTTCATTACACTTGCATGTGTAAGTGGGGATCCCTTATATAAAGGAACTCGCCTCACGAGTTCCTGTCTCTTATTTTTGGTCTTGGTAATCTTGAGAGAGACTGTGACAGTCTCCTTGATCCATGCGACATGTCGATCAAGTCTCATGTACCTTATTTCTTGTAACTACTATTTCTTTGATATAATAATAATCTTTACTTTCTTATATTACAAACCCACCGAATTGGAGTATTCCTAAATGTTAATGATAATTGTCCATCCCTTTCTCTAAACTCATCTCATATGGCAATTTGTCGTTACATTAGTTATAATGTAACCAATATTCCTCACATGCAAATGGACATTATGCAACGCACCGAAGACCTCATCTTACCTCAGATCCAGCTCTTAACGGTAGAAGATGTTTACAAACTGGAGTACGAAACGGTAAAGCCCAAAGCTAAAATTATCTATCCAGTTCCAATTCCCCCACCGTTAACTGCTGCATCTGAATTATTTTCTGCATCTGAACTCAGTGCAGCGATAAAGAAGGGCAAAACAATTGCAGAAAACATCGCTAAAGAACGAGAACTTCTAACTCCAAAAAGGCCAATTCCACCAATCAATAAAAACATCGTAAACTGTACAACGATTAAATTAACCCACGCACATTCATTGGTACAAAAAAAATCAAGTACCAATACTGTTGTAACGAAGACAAATTCCACTCAAAAAACATTAACCAAACGCATTCGATCTCCTTCACTACTTCGATTTCCTTCACCAATTCGATCTCCTTCACCAGAATTTGCAAAACTACAAAAAACAGCAACTCCAGTACTCAACTTAACTGACCTTAGTACTACATCTCGTAAAGTTGTAACCCCTATTTCATCACCAACTTTATCTCCAATTTCCGACCTACTCAACGACATAACCTATGCTGATATCGTTCCTAACATACAGAATGAAGACTCCAGAGATTTTGCTGACCCCGAATCTGAACAAGACGATGTACCGGATTATAGTCTTGACGAAGATTTACTATCATTCATCAACCACTATACACAACAACCCTTTCCTACTCAAGACTTAACTTCACCTACCTGTACAATTAATAATTATACATCGTATTATCAACAACCACCAAAATAAATTTTTTGACGAGGATTTCAAGCTGTATAAAGTGAGTTATGTTACATGTAGTCTTAATAAAGCAATAGAAAATATACAATTGTATGTGAATAGTATAAGAATATCCCAGATTAAAATACAATCATATATGAATAGTATAACAATATGCTAGATGAAAATATTAAGAAAATCTTGTGAAAAATGTCAATGCATCTGCAGGCAAAGACAGAATATGGGAAGTAGGGAGTGACAAAGTGTAAATAAACAAGTACTTCAAACCCTGACCTTCCCTTTTCCTTTTTTATATTACCCTTAAAACCCTTACGTAAAACTAGACTCTTAAGAATTCTATTTATTAAAAATAACTTGTAAAAAGTCGCTAGTCTCCTTACATCCTTATACTTCCACGGGGTATAAAAACAAACCCTTTCTGGAAAATCAGTTGACTCGAATTTAGGGGGTTCCAGTTATCTGAGTGACCCTATTTTGAGTTCCTTGTAGGAAAATAAAAGAACTGCGTACCGGGATTACTCATGTACCTTTCTTTCTTGTCCCTTACAAAAAAAAATTTCACAAACAATTCACACTTAAAGAATAGAGTAAAATATATTTAGAAAATACGAGATAATTAAACCATAAAAAACCCTCTACAAAAAACAATATTAAAACGACAATAAAACCCATGTATAAAAAACACATCCACAACCTTTGATCTACTGATTCACTTTAAATCCATAACTTTTTACCCATCACCCCAACAAGAGAAAAACGCGTAACAGGCACCTAATCTCGATGACGCCACATGTTCCAGTGTAAATCATAAGAATAGACTCCTCAGCTTTGGACGAGCAAACGCTGAAACATGCGTGTACAGCGTTGATGATCAAACTGGTGGATTACAGTTAAGGTTTCATTTAAAACTTTTATCTAAGGATTTTCCTGGGTCACCTGGTGCTGTTAAATGGATGACATGGACTCCAGGTGAGAATTTGAACTTGGAGTTGTAACTGTCTTAAATATATCATC